>JAAGNO010012754.1:25368-69603 GCA_033439905.1 Ceryle rudis | reverse complement strand
AATACCAAAGCCTGAGTTTTCTAAAAGCTTTTGACTTTCTGTTCCTATGAATACAGGATAAGTAAATATAAATAAATATATATATACAGGTTAAATTCTGGGAACCGTGTAACTACCAAATGTGACTAGTCAGTAACTAGTCATAAAGAACATTCAGAGAACCTATTACCCATATTTCTTCCCTTCTTTACACATACACTAGTTACTAGTTTTCATTGCAACCTGAAACGATGTTTGATGTAACAATGAACCATAGCAATCCTGAAGAAGTATCCACACTTTCAGTCACCCAGCATGTCTCAGGAGATGTAAGCAGGGTGCAGCAGGACCTTGCTTACAGTTTCAGCCAGTACTTTTGAATGCTTTTTCTAGTGTTGTATTGGCAGAGGCTTATCCTCTGTCTGTGGAGTTGTAACACCCAGTTCTTTAATGTCTCAGAAGTATCACCTAAAAAAGCCACTTGAAGAATAAAAAGAAATGTTTAAGTCTGTGCTCAGTCAATCTTTGAAGGCCCTGGTGCTGACAGCAAATGGGGGCAACCCACGTGAATTCTACAGTTGGTTTCTGTGAAAGCATAGCAAGCATTAGTAACTTTGGTCACTATTCCCTTTTGTTGTTTTCTGGAACTTTAAACGTGGAAGATATAGTGTATTATTTCCAATCCTTTCTATTGTTTAGTAAAAAAAAAAAAAGAAAGAGAAAACCGTATTGTTACAGTGCATGAATGTCAAAGAATTCTTCATTCCTACTACCCTCTCTTTTTTACAGTACGTTTCCCAGGAATCAAAACATATATTGATCCAGACACATATGAAGACCCATCTCTTGCTGTCCATGAGTTTGCAAAGGAGATAGATCCTTCAAGAATTCGTATTGAGAAAGTTATTGGAGCAGGTAAAAGTATACCCACTTTTAAAAATGCCTAGATGGCTTTTCTCAAGTCACCAGGATAATGCAAGTGGTCACATATAGTACTTATTTCTATGGTAGCACTGGTTTACTCTCAAGTGTGGTGTGCATAAGGTACTGTATTTGGCTAATGTTCCAAAATGGGTATGTTCAAATACGGATTTCTTGAGAAGCAGATTCTCCAAAGCAATAGGTTTATTTCAAACCTTTTCTAACGCTTTATCAAATTTTGAGGTAGAGTTGGTTTTCTGGTTGTGTGGGGGGTTTTTCCACTTCGTTCAAATATAGTCAAAATGCTGTGTCACTCAGCATTTTCCATAGTTAGTGTCACATATTCTCTGTCAGTGAGGAAGAGAATAGCTCAGAATCTCTTTCTGAGGGGAGATAAGATCAGAATATAGAAGACAGAAAAAAATACTATCAAGTAGAAAATAGGAGGAGTACAAGGTGGTAAAGGAGAGGTTGCCTTGGGATGAGCCTTCCTGCTGATGTGGTGGTTTGACCTTCATTGGCCACCAGGTGCCCACCAAGCCGCTCTATCACTTCCACCCCCTCCTCCTCTCAGCTGGACCAGTGGGAAGAAAATAAGATGAAACTCATGGGTTAAGACAAAGGCAGTTTAATGAAAAGCAAAGCAAGGCTGCGCACGAAAGCAAAAGAAAACAAAGATTTATTCTCTACTTCCCATCAGCAGGCCATGGCTGGCCCCTTTTCAGGAAGCAGGGCTCCAAACACGTATCAGTTGCTCTGGAGGACAAGCTAATGCGCCCCCTCCTCATCCTTTTTCTAGCTTTTATAGTTAAGCTGGTGTTGTATGGTATTGAATATCCCTTTGGTCAGTTTGGGTCAGCTGTCCCAGTACCGTCCTCTCCCAAGATCTTGTCCACCCCATCCCACTGCAGGGGGAATGTTGAATAAGCATCCTTGGTGCTGTGTGAGCCCTGCTCACCAACAGCCACAACCCAGGGGTGTTATCAGCACGTTTCCAGCTCTCAGTGCAAAGCACAGCACTGGGAGGGCTGCCATGGGGAAAATTAACTTCAGCTCAGTCAGACCCAATACAGCTGAAAAGGATCACTAGCAGGGAGTGAAAAGAGGAAGTTCTGATGAGAAGGTGTAGACAATATGAAAGGTGACATGGAGCTGGGAAGCAGGATGAATGAGAAAAATAGCATCAGGCTCTCCTCTTACATCCCTGTTTGTCTGTGTCAAGTGTGTGGTGGGAACAGAGAGGAATTACTTCTGAACAATTATTCTAGACCTTGATCTCAACTACAGAGTGTTTACCTTCAGTTAAGAACATCTCATGGGGGACATAGGCCATTTCACAGCTGTTGCAAAATAAGTTTCAGAAGCTCATTAATCCTATATGTGTGTATAATCCTTTTTTTCAAAGGGAGATAACATGCCCCTTGTGTTTTCAGGCATCTTACCCTTAGCTAATGTGCTATGTTTATAGACATGTCTATTCTGTGCATTAAGTGTCCTCTCATCTTAGGTTTGGTTTAATTATCAGGTTTTCCTGCTCCAGAAAGTGCTGTGCAAATGTTCCCACACATTCACGTTTGGAAAGCCTTTGTATGGTTAAAGGCTCCCTGGCTGCTGTCTAGAGTTCAGAAGAGCTCATGCTAGCAAGTACTGTCAGGAAAATTACTATCAGAAGACGTAAGGCACTGTGATCCTTTCTTATCTCTGTTTCATATATCTTAGTCACTCAAGAAAGGAGAAGTGTTTTTCAGTTGAGATCCCTCATTTAATGATACATAACTACACTGATAGCAATGGAAATATCTCCACTGTTGCCAAAAAATTATTGTATGCATTAGAAAATGCCATGCAAATACTATAATAGAAATAAAACCAGGTCTGTTAACAAACGGGAGAGAAAGTATCGACCTGCAAGTAAAAGCGAAAATTCTGTTTCACACCGCATCACTAGAGTACTTTAGAGTTTACCTGATTGCTTAAACCAGATGATATGTTGCTGATGCTGTGCACCTTTGAAATTATGAGCTTGAGAAAGCCCCCAGAGGGCTGACTGCTGCAGAAAACATTCTATCTGATTTCTTTTTATTTCTTCCTTTTCCTCAGACATACAGTAGATATTGATGATTTAGATTATAAAGCATATTGAACTACATTCAGCACCGGTATAACTGCTGATTTCAAAGCAGTCATATACGACAGACAAGGATTGTGTTTATTGATTTCAGTTCAGATGAAAACTGTGTCCTTATTCTTAACTTCATTCATTTATGAAAATTCTTTACTCAGGTTCTCTCTCCCTTTTCTTGTATGCGTGGGAATGAATTTTTGCCTGCTTTGACATACTTTATTCTCATATTTTTTATCTTCTAAAATTACTTGTGTAATCTGCCATCTTCAAAGATACTTGTCTAGCAGGGCATGCATACTGGTTACAAGGAAATTTAAACCCATTTCCATGCAGGCAAGATACAGGTTAAATACCATGCCAGAGGCACAGAGAGTACAAATTCTCACAAAGTTCTTCGATAGCTGCTAGGGGACATAACATACTGTTAAAATTCACAGCAGTTCTAAAACTTTCTTTATGCCTTCTCTCTAATTCTATATTAAACATTGAAACTGGATATGAAATGATTTCTATGATTTCTTATCACAGGAGAGTTACTTTTAAAAGATGTTTAAAATTTTTGCTTAAGTGAAACAAAGAATTAAGAGCTTTTACAAAATAAAGCATTAAAATCTTTCAAGATGTGAATTAATAGATGCATTTCGTAAATTTGTTTTGTTTGAGCGTTTTATTTTGGTCTGTTGTTTTCATTTTGAATTTCTACAACTTTAATTCTTCAAAGCAAAAATTATTTCAAGAACTGAAAGTTTTTCTTTTTAAAATGTCAAAGTGGAATATGCAAGTATTTGAAATCTATTTTCTGTCATTTCAGGTCAATACATTTTTCAAACTGATCTTTTCCTGAAAACAATTTCCAATTGAAGTCATGACCAAAAGCTTTTGACAGCAACACTAGTTGCACTGCATATGGCTTTGACACTCAAGGCAAATATTTTTTCTGGTTTGCTTTTTCATCTTGCCTAACTCTGTAACCAAGGTATCTTTTAAAGTATTTGGCAATTATAAGCTTGGCTTATGTGCATTGGATATGTACATTATATTTTTTCTGCTGAGTAATCTATCTGAGAATGATACCATCAAATCAGAAGTAGTATTTTCAGCTAAATCTACTGATGAGCTTATTTCTGATTACAGCACTCTTCAAAGTTAATAACTACTAACCAATCCACTTACCTCAGATGCACATACACTATAGACATGAAAATCAAAGACTTCCTATTTTTTATTTTTGTCCTAGATTTCAGTCTCTGCTTAAAAGTGCAAAATCTAAGAGTCCCTTTTTATTGAAGCAAGCATTTACATACTTAACGCTCTGTTGTATAGGTACATCTAAGTGCAGCACAAGACACCGGGCTTTCCCTGGCACCATTTGTTAGCCATTACAGACAATTTGATGTGGTCCTTTGGTGCCAAGTACTAGTAACATAAAGGTAGCACTATGTGATGTAAAAAAAGAGAGCAAATATCTAAAGTTGTTGCTTACACACTGAGTGCTCCACATAATGATGTTTTCCTATCAGATCCTCATAACAGATTCGGAGAAGGTGGAAACAAATGGTCAAAATGAGAAAGTAGAAAGATCTTCAAGCACTAGCAGCAGATTGGAAAATAGCCTTTGGTAGTTACAAAGATCAAGATGACACTTGGCCTGCAGCAGTCAAAGACATCATAGCCAAAATAAAAAGAAAATATATATTTACTTGTAGTTGCAATAAACATTCCTATTGCAAGTTCATAACATTAGGCAAGTAGTAATAGGAAATGCAAAGCGGTAACAATTTAAGAAAGGATGCTGAGCTCATGAGATTACTTTGAGAAATAATGAATTGTTAAAATCCTTTTTCAGGTCCTTCTAGTGGACATTCAGTGAGGTGATGTTTTTGAATGCAACCACTATATTCTATGGAGCCAGTTAATTGAAACTTTGATCATAGCTCTTCCAGTCTTCCCCTCTGTCATGTTTTTGGTGTACCAGTACCTCTGCAAACTCTCTGAATTAATATCCTTTCTTCTGATGCTTTGGTGAAAACAAAGCAAGTGAAAGACAGACTTTGCAAAGTCCTTTCTAAATTATTCTTGCTTTACTTACTCCATATGGAAATGCAAGAGATCTACATTGAAGTAACACTATCTGCACATAAATCCAGATTCAAGATGAATATGTAGTCATGTTACTTGCCCTGAGTGGCTTCCCATCATCTGGTTCATCTAAGAAAAAAAATCGAAAACTGTTCTGAATGAAAGATTATCCAGGTTAATAGCTGTTAGTGTTCTCTTTTGTTAGTCTTTGGATAAATTCTTCTGGTATCTTGGTTCAAACTGGAGGGTAAAAAACATAGGAGAAACAGTGTACAGTTTGATCAAATGTTCATAACAGCAAGCAGATTACAAAACCGAAGGCAAAGCAGAACTTACTTGTGCTTAGCTCATGTTTCTCAAGGTAACATCAACCAAATAAACAGGTATTAAAGAAATTCAGTTACCATTTAAATGTTGAAATTGATTGGTCCATGACCTTCTAATTTATCCACTACTTACAACAAAGTTTTACTGTTGTTTAATTTGTTATTTTATATTCTTGGATTCAAAACTCTTGGCCAAGTGTTTTGTATTAAATATTCCATGAGATCTCCCGTTCGTTCATTGCAAAGGTCACTGGGTGCCTTTTTGTCCATTCCCACAATTTGCCACTGATTCATTGCTGTAGATTTTCTTCAGATGGTCTCTTTGAGCCACTCTTCATATTGAGCTTTCTGCACCTACTGGCATGTTATCGTATAATTTGATTTTCTCCTCCATGACACTTTTTTCTGCCTCATCAGTTCTTGGTCTTTGTTTTAAGGCTTCAGCACCTCTTCATGGAAGGAATTCCCAGTGGTACTATGGCAAGTCTGTCTTAAAAGTTACACTTATCCTTATTTTCTTTGTTAAAGTGTTCTTTGTTAAAACTCAAGGACAAGGCCAATTCTTTGATTTTTCACAATGTATTTTTTTTAAAAACTGAATCATCTGCCAGCTTTTCCACAGGTCTAATGATTAAAACTGGGGAGAATTAGTTGATCTTTATTTGGTGCTGTGGCCTTTCTGTCAACAGCAACTGTGTTGCAGGACTGTTGTGATCCCATGTAGTAATACCAGACTGCATATCAGACCAGACTGCATATCAGACTATCAGTCACTGTCTATTCCTGGTTTATTTTAAATAATGCATATGTTATGACTGAATGAGAAAAGGGATGCTGGTTTGCACAGAATAAATTTCTAGATTACTCAGCTTCTTTTTGTATAACACACAGGAAGATGTGTGGGGTTTATATCATTAAACTAGGGATTATTTACACTTTGTTAAAACTACAGACAAGGAACTCTATCTTTTTCTCTAGTTATCACCAGCTTTTTCCCTGGAGCAAGAGAAGGTGTTCATTTCATTGACATCTAATTCTTAGCTTCTACTTATTACACATGCAGTCATGAAACTTTACTGCTGCAGGGTCAATATTTGTCTTGTTTATCTTCAAACTTGAGCAACAAGACTTAGATTTTTAGATTTTAAAAGGGGCTTCTGTTAAACACAGACTTTTGAACACTCCCCTTTGACTTCAGAAGCATTCAACATTCTTTGTCTGAATAAAAGTGTTGAAAAAATACTCTGGGATGAAATCTTGTCAAACTCCTTCTCAGTGTAAATAGTTCAATGCTTTAAATTCTATCATTGTTCTTCATCTAGTCTAAACCAGAACTAGAAGTTATTACATATGCCTTAGGTTTCTAATAGACAGTAGTAACTGTCTATTCTGAGAGGTGATGATCACTCACTGTTTGACATTACATCACAAAAAAAATTGCTGTTAGTCTTTATGTTCACCAGTTTATCAATCCCAATATCCACGGGGAGTGAAATTTCTTTGTAACTGTATAAATCATGCATCAAAAAAAGGGAAAAGAAACAGGTCAGGGAGAAGACACAATGTTCTTTACCCCGCTTTAGATGTTGTACAGATAATAAATCTTGGGATTTTAAGTCCTTCACCTGCCTCCTTCAGCTTAATTCATTTCCAAACACTTGGAGAACAACCCTTTACAGTCCCTGAGGTATGAATGTCATTATTTATGAAATTGTGAAGTTGTATTACCTTTGTATAATCTTATACTATCAAAACAATTTATTCCATAACCGATGCTTTCCAAACTGTTCTCAGAAATGAGATCTTGCAGTTATGCAGATTTATTGATCATGAAATCTGTTTTAAAATCTGGATGTTGAGTCTCTAGTATTTTTTGCTTTTCAGTGTTTCATCAAGAGAAAGAAATGGGATTTTTTTCTTATTTTAGGCATTTAAATTTGAAAAGCCAGTAAGATGCAATAAGATCATGGCTTAAAAGATGCATTCTAGCACTGATGGATGTATCACAGAATAAAAGATTGATATACCATGTCTCCTTCAAAATATTCAGGTTTCATGACTTTGTTTTATGGTAGGACATTAGAAGTCCAAATTGCTGCTCTTTCGGTGGCAATAGTAAGGCAAACAAACTTCTAAGGAGCACCTTCTAAGGGCTAAAGGGGCAAAATCATACAGGAGAATCCCTACCCAACTTCCCCTTTTGTCAAAAGATTCCCAGAGCTTTAGTCTGCTGACATGTATTTTCCCACATATGCACACACCTTCAGGGAAGCACATGCTTTGATTTATTTTTTAAAATTAAGTAGAAATAAAACACTGGGGGGTCTTTTGGTAGCAAGTTGACCTAGGACAGTCGGCTTTTGTTAGCTGTTTAAGAAGCTGCTAGGGTTTAAGAAAACGTATTTAGACAGCACCGAATGGAGGTGATGACATCATTTCCTCCGGTTAAATAGATATATATATGTTTGTGACTCGGTTTTTGCTTTTCAACAGTTCTGATTCAAAAATGACTGGGATAGAGAATTTAGTTTTTCTGTGGAAATACCCTGCATTGAGAATTGCTTTGAAATACTTTTGTGAATGTTGATTTCATTTACTGAATTACGTCTCACTGAAAACAGACCTGCAGGTATCCAGAGTATATTTGGTAGGGGCTTTAAATAACTTTTGAGTGGCTTCAAGATCAAAGGAAAGTTGTGATTTTCATACAGACTTAATTAGTGAATATGTAAAGGCAATGCATGGAGACATGCATTCTTCAAAGGCCCTTACATACACAGGAAAACATGACATGAAGCAAGCTTTGAAATTCATCTCGTTAAACAACTGCAAGCCTTTGGCCGTCTGAACAGTGAAATATGTCATTAATTTCAAGTAGGTGTGTAAGTGCATCTAAATAAATCATGTACAAATGGTTTGTGGGGGCATAATAGCGTTAAGTATATTTTAAATGCTTTCTACAGTTACAGCATAGTCAGGTATTCTAATATTCTCACTGCATTTTTCATGTAGGTCATGTGAATGATCTAACAAATATTTTATCTATTTAAGGTGAGTTTGGAGAAGTATGCAGTGGACGTCTGAAGACACCAGGAAAAAGAGAGATACCTGTTGCAATTAAAACCCTAAAAGGCGGCTATGTGGACAGACAGAGAAGAGACTTCCTGAGAGAGGCTAGTATCATGGGACAGTTTGATCACCCAAATATAATTCGTCTTGAAGGAGTTGTTACAAAAAGTAAGTTACTAATAACAGTTTTTTCATGTTTTTCCCATTCTGTGCAATTCAGTGTCAAAATTAAGCATTACTGAGCTGACAATGAAGTAAAATCATCTTGTAAGGTAGCAGCTATCTTCCTCTTTTCCCACAAGCACTGATTATTTATTTGGTTGTGTTTTACTGATTTTGGTACCACAGGAGAACAATTTCATTTTTTAAGGATATAAAATGTTAACTCCTTTAATCTTATTGTATACTTGCAAATGGGTCACTAAAATTCCAGAATAATCTATATCATGTCTTATTCTTTATATCTATTGCAGCTGCCAAAAAATACACATTGCCTCTGAAATCTAGCATTTTTAGTGGTGATATGTACTACTCTGAAATGCTGAAATATCTAGCTGTCATTTAAGTATTAAGTAAAAGTGCACATAATTTCTTTAATGCTAACTTTTTTCAGGAAAGAATTAAAGAACTGGTAAGTTATACTCTTCTCAAAAATAATGATTGCCTCAACTAAGCCACATTGTTTGCTGATTTGCAGTACTTTTTTTTTTTTATGATCAAGTGTTGTGTGTATAAAACAATGATGGTCTCTTACTGTCATAGTAAATATAATAAATATGTTGTTCATGTTATTGGGAAGGAATTTCTGTAGGTTTATGGGATGACCTTGTTCATATCCGGCTCTCTGTGGTTCTAAATGAAGATGAAATGGACCTTTTTTTTTATCTTCACATGGTATTGCAAGAAGAAATTCATTATTATTTAGGAATGTTTCATTACTACACTAACAAAATCTATTATGCTGCAGAATTCTGGAAAGATCTGGCTTAGTATTCTCCTTTGCATTCCTGTCAGTAACTGCTCTGCTGACAAGAACAAGGGTTAATACAGTCGGAGCGGCACTGGAGATCTTTGTCAAGAGATGTAAATATGTAGGAACTGAATAGAATTTAGCTACTTGCTTCATAATGAGCAGTATAGCAGCAATTAAATTCCATCAGTCTTCACCAGCATGGGCAGTTTATGAACCAGTATCACAGGTATGACGAGGATCCATGCAGTGGATCTAGTAGCGTTATGTCTCACTTCTGAAAAAGGCCAATGCCTGTGATTTACAAGCATTGTTTAAATCTAATTAGGAGATGCACGCAGAGTACAGTATAATGTACTTGGCAATGCCTTGATTGTTTAATCTTTCACACATTTATAATTTTTTTTTTGGTATTGTCTCAGCATCAGTCTGTAGAGAAATTAAGATCGCATTCAGAAAACAGAAGCAAACAGATAAAGCAGTACTTCAACATTAGAATATTCCTGTTCTAGAGGAAAAGTGATTATGAACAACTGTAGTCAAGAAGTCATCATTAGCAGTTCTGCTTTTCACTAAGGAGTCAACAAACTTTATTATTGTTTTTGGAATGTTTGCTTAGAGGTTCTATAAAAATAGTAGGTGTTACTGTTATAGTCACGCTGTCCTATAAAAATATACATCTCAGATATAAAGTAAGTAGTGAATGTTTGAAAGAAAATATTTTTGGAAGAAAATATTTTTGGGCCAGGCATATTTAAAGAAAAATAAAACAGTTATACAGCAAACATTATAGAATGGAAAAAAAATATATGTTATTAACAAATTTCACACTCATGCGTGAAAACTGCAAGTTACATAGAAGTGTAAAGGACAAAGTTGTGCAGTAGTGCTCTGCTACAGGGAAGAAGCTAAGAGGCAGGGTGAGCAATGGATATAAGTGCTCTGCTATGCTTCTCTTTTGCCAGTTTATCTTTAAGATGCTGCCTTGCATTTGTACGGCCCCCTCTGTGGTATGTAGAGAATAATATAGCTGCACCTGGGAGCAGAAGAGCTGCCTTACATTGCACTAGACCCTCAATCTAGGATTGCACAAGCCAACATGAGACAGTAATTTCCTGTAACTAAAAGGTGTGCTGTAAAAGTCAGACAGAACCTTATCCTAGACAAATTATTTATGTAATGATAGCATGATTAAAAGGTGTTTTGTGTTAAAACTTAGATTAATAACAGCAGAAACAATTTATCTGATGTGCATTACAGTTCCACTAACCTATAAAGGCACATCGGATGCAGTAAATTTGATTAATAGATGTGTAATGCTGTTCTTAGCACATGCTTTCCTCTTTGTACCCATTAGTCATTAACTTCTAGCAGTCGCTGATATATATTGCATCAGTTTGTAGGCAGTACCTTCCATTACAGTGTCATTGGCTATTGAACAAAGAAGAAAAAGGATTTGATTGTAATAAGCAGGAGTGCTCTACCAAGTCAATAGCCATTGACTGGGGCAGTAATAAATTCACCTTTTCGTTACAAATGAGAGCTTTTATCTAGTGCTACCAGCTAAGCAGATGTTAACTATTAAGTGATACTGTTTTCAAAGTTGCTAGGGAATATGTACTGTACAGGATGAAAAAATGCTAAACTAAGCTTACTCAAAAGTAGGCCTGAAACAGAATTTTAATCCCCTTTTCTGATTGCTTCATTTCTTACTTGTCCTAAGTGCGATCCTTAATCACAACAAGCAATAGGCAGAACAGTTGCTGTAGTACAAGATTTCTATTAGCAGAGACTGCATTTCAAGGGCAATTGTCATGCTAAGGCAAATATACTGTAGTGCAAAATCTAGATCAAATCACCCGTTTATACTGCTAGTCAGAAGTCAAAAGGGAAACTTTATCCCTCTTTTGTTTTAGCAACACCATTCATTGCACGGTTTGCCATAAGAGAATGCTTATTGCCTTGCAAATTTATGAAAAATGCTTAGGCAATTTATAAAAACATCCAAGTTTCCCTTTCAAGTCATAGTAGCACAGTGGTAATTTTGGGACCTCTTCTTGGGTGTGTGAGGGCATGCTCAGCTGAGTTGTATGTCATTATTCAAGCTGCTGCTGTTTCATAAACAGGTATAAGAAAAACAAAACTTCATTTCTCCAGTGCAAGCATATGTACCAGCACTAATTTATGGCTATATAGAAGATGTGTCTTCCATGTTTGCATCCCATTGAAGTCTGTGTTGTGGACTTTTCATGAAAAGTCTGTAAGTAAATTAAAGCTATGCTTACAGCAAACACCTGCCAGTATAACTATATCTACAAGAGACAGGAAAAAAATTGTCTCAGACTATTGTAACTGTACTGGAAGAAATCACTGGTGTTACAGTAGCAAAGAGGAACCTACAGTTAGTCTAGCTTGATGGTATCTTACACAGTAGTTTAAAGCACAGCCTTGTAAGTATAGAGTAAGGCATTTTTAATACAAAATCTCAATGCATGCGAGGACTTTACTGTAGTCATAATCTTAGTTTGTTCCCTTCCTCCTCAGACTTTACCCTACTTAACTTTCAATTGTCAAAATTAATTTCTAAGAAATTGTTTCTCTTTCTGAACTTTGCCTAGTGGTGGATTTGCTCCTGTCACATGTACAAGAGGAATCTTCTTAAGGCATTCATTTTCTTTAACAGTATTATGTATATTGTTATTCTCCAGAAAAAAAATTTCAAATTAATCCCTTCACAAAAAGAGGATGAATGAAGACAGCACCTAGATTTTTGGTTCTGTGTAACCTCATATCGTCAGAATATCAAGTCAGGGTTTGAAATGACACCTTCAACTCCCTTGCTGTCTCCTTACTGTTTTGGTTTGGTGACTTTCAAACTGTGAATGCTATCACAGTTCTGAAAGTTAGTCAGTCATTTGGCAGAATAAATTCAAAGCTTTAATCATTCCGTTTCTTTTAAAATTAATGTATATAATCTGTTCAGTGCAAGAAGAGTCCTGAGGTCAGTGTACCTTGCCTTGTCCATGAGTAAGGCAAAGGAGCAGTATGATCCTCTTTCACTAGAGTTTGCAGTATGTAGCTCTTCATATCTGACCCATTTTCCGTTTTTGAAAAATGTAGGAGATAAAAATTAATTTAGTTTTTTCAGCCAAGACATTGTGTTCTAGGCCTTTGAGCCCTTAGTGTAATGAATGTAATGTTGCCCTTTTCTCCAACCTGCTAACAGGTTGAGACTGTTAAATGGAGTTCAGAATTCATTTTGGAAGGTGACATGTTTTTCAGCAATAAATCATTCTCTTTTAATTCACACAATATACGGCAGTGGTCTGTGAAGGATACTGAGAGGTCATCTTTCCTGCCCAAAGGCAGAATCAATTATATTTAAACTAGTCTGGATAGATGGTTGCCTATCCTCTTCTCAGAAACCTCTCCTGGTGAAGGTTCTGCAGCCTCTCCGGGCAATATGTTCAGCATGTAACTATCCTCATATTTAACCTTCCTAGTGTTAAATTGAACTTTTTTATTTATTCTACTGCACCTTGAGGCCATTAAGTCTTTTCATGTCTATGGTGGAACAGTCTGTGCCTTTCCTCTTTGCAGCAATATTTTACATTCGTAGACCATTATAATGTCTTTACTGTCTTCAGTAAATAACCCACGTTCTATCAAGTTTTTCTTCATGGTATGTTTGCTAGACCTTTGGTCATTCTTAGTACTTTCCTTTGGACTCTTTCTAGTCAATTCATACCTTATTTTAAGTATGGCTTTCAAGAGTGGATACAGTGGATGATAAGCCTTACCTTCCACTAGAAGACAGGAAATAATTATTTTAAATGTGAACCATGTTAGTCACCTTTAAATATGTGCAGTTTTCAATAGCAAGTATTGTGTTTTAGTTTAATTTATTATAACCCATAGATAATCCTCTGTGAAACAAGTGGCTCTCTAGTCTTCCCTCCAGGACGTATTTGTGTGGTTCTTTACTGACATTTCCATTCACCTGCTTTGTCTTCCAGAATTTTATTCTATGTTTTCTCACACCTTTCCCTAGTATGCCAAATCTTGTTGTCTTTCTCAGATTTAGAAAAAGCATTTAGTTCCAGCATTGCAGTCAGTAAGGAGAGAACAGAACAGTAAGAAGAGCCCCAGACCATACAATTTGAGTCTTTCCAGGTTGACAGTAAACTACTGAGGACAGTTTCCCAGCTGTTATTACCCTAACTGTGCTGTAGTTTCATCAGAAACTGGAGAAATTTGAGGAAAGTACTATGGAAAAAGAGTTAAATCACAGAACACAATTTCGAATACAAGTTTGTATGGATCATGAAGTAATATAGTCAGGACTGGCATCTCATTGCCTCAGACTAATTTGCTTACTACTTTTCCTTCTTTTGTCTTCATTTCCAATTTTAGTTCTCGTACTATTGGTCACCTAAAGAATGAAAGAGTCGCAATAAAGCTGTGTGGGCTGCAGTGACTTAAGACCTCATACCAGGGAGGCTGTCACAGTTAGGGGAATACACCTCTATATTTTCATGGATTACAGTTGGCTGCTGATAATAAGCTAAAAGCTGTGTCTTCTCAGGGTAGAAGCCTTATTATACCATGCTTTATCTGTTTCATGGTCTTTTGAGTTATGGTGTTACACTAAGACTGTGCTTTCATGGGATAAATCTACATTAGATATCAAAATGATAGAGATAATTCAATGTTTCTGTCCCATGGCAGATACTGGGTCTAGATCCATGTCTGACACCAAGGAAAACAACTTCTCCTTGAGATGACAAGATGAAAGATGGAAGACATGATGACTATTAAGTCCCCATTGTTCCTGTTTTTTAAGATAAAGAGCTGCCATAACTAAATTCAAACTTACATGATATATTCCTGATGCTTTCATCTTGATGCAAAGTTATTCTCAGTTTATTGCTTTAATGTTGCCTAAAGTTTGCTTGCGGGTGAAGAGTTCTTGTTTACCTTCACAGTTTTCAGTTCTCTGATTCTTTGGATGAGCCTATTGCCTTTCATCTACGAAAAGGTTATTGTTGGGACTTACAAGTTCATTTATCAGAGAACCATTTAGATTGGAAAAGACCTTTAAGATCGTTGTATTTATGAAGTGTTTAGAAACCCAAGTGGCAGAGTGCTACTGAAGCCATAATCATCACAACTAAATAATTTATTAATGCTGGAAACTTATTACGGCAGACTTGTCAAATGTAGCAGAAGTTGTAAAAGGCATTAATCTTCTCTAATCCAGTGGATTTTAGGTATCTAAGGCTAAAGGTATGTATCTTAGTACTTCTGCAAACCTCAAAAAAAATGCATGTCTCATTAAACAGGTACAAGATAGCAACTAGATTTTCAGTGGTAAGTTGAGACCCTTAAATAACTTTTTAAAGCTAATTTAAACGCCTCTGTCACTACTGAAACTAGAGCATAATTATCTGTGCTTTCTCATATGGAATGTACTGACAATCTTTATGGACCAATAGTATTGGTGTTAATGCTTCCAGGCCATGTTATGCTGCCAGGTTCTAGTTCCCAGCTGATTTAAAGGCTTCACAGAAGAAAGAAGAGAATGCCTTGTGTAAACATACCCTATTTTACCTAATATGCAAAGTTAAATAGATCAGCTTGTATGCTTGAACTGTGATTAACGGTATGAATGTTTGAGTAATTAAAACTGCTTGAGAAAAGCTGTACCTCTTCTCTGGTTCACATATCTTTAAATTTTAGATCTGTTTGCAAGTTTGTGAATACGGAATGAAATAATACGTTTTTCTTATTCTGTGTTGCTTAGACCTGCCATTTCACTTTGCCAAATCTGTGATGAAACAAAACATGCAAGACCAACATCAGTATTTAGTTGAAAAGGGAATGCCAGCAATGGACTACAGTTGTAATATGTAAGAACTTACAGGCCATAGATTTACCTGAACTAGAGAAGAAAGAGCCTTGTGATCAATCTCCTTTGTCACCTCAAAATTTAGAGACCATCAGCCCTAGGAAACCAGTAGCTCATCATCAGGTAGTTATGGTAGTGGTTGTCCAGATGTAACACACAGTCTGTCACATAAACCTCTACCTCAAGAGGTTGTATTGTGGTCTTGGCTACAATAGCTTAAAGACTTACACTTCATCATTTCTGATGGAAGACAAGAAGCTTGTTATATCTTTAACAGCAGATTCATATGAAGAAGAAGATTTAAAATATGGATTGGTGATTTTCTCATAGAAATTATCTGATATTGTATTTTATGGAAAAATTAGAGTTGGATGTGAGGAAAAGAAACATTTTGTTATTTACATCGTCTTCTTTCTAGCACAAGGACTACTATAAAACAACTACAGTTGTAGTGCTTCCGATGGGACAGAAAGAGAAAAGAAGATAAAAGAAAGTAGCTTCTTGAGAAGGAGGTAATACCAGTTCACTTTAGCAAGCTCCAGATAGGTTTCTCTGACTAAGGAAGCTGTCTTTACCTCAAACGAGACACATGCTCCTCACACAGGAATGAAAGCACTTGTATCGGGTATTGCCAGTTGGGACACGCTTCCCATATACAGCTTAATTTTCAATTGTACAGAAGTAAAAGCTGCTGAAAGTAACCATTTTCAGTGATTAGCAAGAAATCTCTGAAATTTGGAAGCACAACAGTCATCTTATGCAGTGCAAATCTGTTCAGACTTGTTTGAGTTACAGTCTGTTGAAAAGTGCCATCTATTTTTTGTGTTGCTCTGGAGAGCAAGTGAGAATTTTGCACTGAAGATACACCCTCACATCTTGTTTCTTGATCTCACTCAGCACTGCAGCTTCAGCCAAGGCAGATGCATTATTTCTGCTTCCACACTTATTCTAGCACTATCATCTCCATCCACACAAAATAATGCCGTAATTTTAGTAGAGTTTTCATCTGTAAACTGATCATTCAGAATCTATTAACTTAGCCCATCACTACATTCTTTGTATATTTCTGACCTCCAAATTAATTATTTTACTTCCTCTCTACTGTGAGTCTTACTGTATCCATTTTATAGACTATAATTATCTTTCTGATTCTTAATGCATACATAGTTCGGGTTCCAAATGAATAAATAATTTAGATGCAAACTGTCTGGGATCCATTCCAGACTCTTCAAGTTTTGGTTGGGAATACAGTTTGCAAAAAATACTGCTTCTTAAATCTTACAGTTCTTAGCAGATAAACATAGCCTTGACACTGCTTATAAATGAGGAGTAGAATATGAAACTGTTAAGGAGGACACAATTGAAAGAGAGAAGCAATGCGGAGAAAAAAATACATTTTTTTAAAAACCACCATAATTAGATGGTGTGAGTTTAGAGTATTCAGTTTAAGTATGTACTTAATAGAAGCACAAAACACTAATGACAATCCTGTAAACACATTTTAAGAGGCAAATGTATTCAGTCTGACATTCCAGAATAGATTCATGAGTATATCAATCGGTAAATATTGTCATTTTTTCTACTAAACTTTAACAAGGTAATTTCTGCTGAATAAAATTAGAAAGTAAGTACGTGTAGCTTATAATGACTTCATTTCAATATTTCATCTAGAGAAGCATAGTCACAATTTTCATAATAGTAGAACTCTGAAACAAACTACTGTACTGGTGCTTGAATTCACAAAAATGATTTCTTCCTAAAACAACAAATACTTGTTAATTTCTCCCTAGGCTGGTAATAACTTATCCACTTCGGAAATTAGTCTCCACTCTTCCCTTTTTCTGTTTTTTTCCTCTCAGCTGTAGATGAGGACATTCTTCAGCATAAAAACACTGTTTTGCTGGTTTAGGTAAGGCTGGCAATTTATTTCCAATTTTCAATTAATGCCTTTATAAGCATTGAAAAATGTGACTTCATGGCCTGTGTAAACACTGACTGCCCAATATTCACCTTGTCAAAATCCCTGTTGCCAAAACTAGCACAAGGAATATCAGATGAGAGAGGTTTTACCGCATGACATTCACCCTTAACACCAAGTGGTCTTTGAGCTAGAGAGAATATCCTCTGAAATACACTGACATCCACAAAGAGATAATTAACAAGCACAGCTAATTCTCTTTGTTCAGTAGCACTATCAAAAAAAGGAAGCAGAATGCCCGTTCATATGCCACAGTCCATCAGATAGCTACAGGAGCTGCCTGCAGCCTGGCTTCTAACATGGGTTATCATCTGTGGCCTAGGACACCTTCTCTGAGCTTAGGCATAGAGGGTTTTTATCTAGCATATAGATATGGAAATGTAAACTAGTATATAATACATTTCTAATCAAAGAGTCCATCTGAGTTCTTGATAATGATAGCAACTTCCCTAGTTCTAATCTTGGCATCACTTATTTGAAGGAGTCACTTGGTGTTTGTGACCAGGAAGAAAATCAAACCTTTGTACTTAATTTCATTTATATTAGTAAAATGTGAATTGTGCGTGCTATGAATGTGAACAGGGAAAGGAATCATCACCCTCAATTTATACTCTACATTTGTTTAACAAAAAATCACTTTTTGTCAATTGACTCTTTGGAGCTTCAGCCTCAAGTGTTTTTCTTAAGTGAAAACAGCGAGCTTTTTTCAATGATACTAATTAACACCTAAATCTGGAGCGCATTTATCTCCTGCTCCTTGTTCATGCTGTTACAGGCTAGTAAGGCTAAAAGAGTAGATAATCAGAGCTTTAATTGCAGAACTGCATAATGTACAGCAGGCTGCATAAATACAGTCATCTTCAGATGTCATCCATGAAAAGCTCTTTGAGTCATTAAATTAAAACTTACTGCCATTTTTAAACATGAAGTTCAAAATGAAAATTTATTATCTCTCTTTTTATGGGAATCCTATGAAAAAGGACATCTGAAAATTTAAAAGTCCCTGGAACTTCTTAACCATCCCATTTATAAGACCCCATCAGCTTTTCACATGTGAGGATCCTGTCTTAAAGGATGAAGAATTCCATATCATAGGAATGCTTTCTTTTTACTCATGATCTTTCCTTCCAAAATCACAAAAACTGTGTGATCAAAAGACAACTGAAATGAAATTCATATTGCTAATTATTAATGGGATAATCATTCACCAGAATCATGATGTGTACAAAACTAATCACAAAGGTTTGGACAGTATTGCAGGCTTTATTTTTTCTATCATGAAAACTGTAATTTTAAAGTATTTTGTTTCCGGCTAATTTGATAATACATGCACAAGCATGAAATTAATTAAATAAATAAATAAATCAGTACTTGGAACCGTGTTCTAGGTATCATACATAACTATAAATACATGACGATTTCAGAGTTCTTGTTTCTATTTTTAGTTTAAGCACTGACTGAAAAATACTTATTTAATAGACAGCTAAAACATGCACAGATTGTTTTATTCTATAATAGCAGCACAGTATTTCCACTTACTACTTCATTAAGGATGGTTCAACACGACAGTTTGAATTTTGCTGTTAAAAGCCTTAATCATATTAGTGTTGTCACACCAGTCTTCTCAGCAACCAGAACTTCAGTGTGCACTGACATTTAACACACCACAAAATAAATGGCTGTAGTGTTTGTAGAACTCTTTTCAAGCAGTTCCCTCATTTTTCCCCCTAAACTGCCTATTTGTCCAGAAACAGCAGGGGAAATTAAATTAGATGTTGATAATCTACCCAAATATTCTGTAACTTCTCTCAGCTCCTCATTAGGAATTTTAAGCTTCTTTCAGCGTTTGCTTTTTCTCCCAGAGAAGTCATAAGTAAAGCCAAAACTTGCTATAATGGGAATTTTCTAAAATAGTCCTATTCTATGTAAATATTGCTAAATCTAGATTTGTTCCCATCCACCAATAAAGAAATAAGAGACCTCCATCACTTCAGATTCATAGGAAAGCATTGTCTTTCACAAGGATCTCAAGGTTAAACTCATCAGGGTTGGAAACCTGAAGAGCAGCCTTGATTATCAAATCTTTGTCTTCTTCATGTTTCCGGATAGAACCCATAAATTTAAGCCTGGAGTAGAGATTAAGGGACTTGATACAGAAAAGCAGGCCTTTTGAAATATTTTCACCAAGAACTACGTTCTAGTGATCTACTTCTTAGAAATGAGCATACAAAATACGTGGATGATTTATTATTGCCAAGCCAATAAAATTAAGGAAATTCAGAGTTAAAATCAAACTGAAAAGTATACACAAAAAAGCATGAAAATAAATAATCCAGACACCTGTACGATTCGTTGTGCTATCATGCAAAAACCTCACAGTGAAAATAAGCAATGTAGCATTTGTAGAAAACCGGTCCTTTTTTATTATTATTACTTTTATCGCTGGAGGAGAAAACAGAAATGGTTTTAGATAGAGAAACTCTTCTTCAAATTATTTTCTTGAGCCTGTCTGCCAGAAAACTTTCCTGCTCTTCCTCAGAATGTTGCTTGGATGCTAAAAGAAACAAACCTCTGGGTTTGAATAATATTTCCATGAGGCCATCACAAGTCCAGCATTGCTTGTGCCTTTGTCCCCACACTAGATCGAACAAAGGCAACAGTAAAGTCTCCCTTAGCCTACTGGCAGAGGCAGAAAAGGAAGAAGGGTTAACATAAAAATCGCGTCATATGTTTCACAATACACATTCCAGGTACTGGCTGAAGTTCGCTGCAGTACGTTAGTGTACTTCACTATAGATGGCTGGTTACACCTTAAGTCTGCTTTTGGACAGAAATTCCCGTATTTAGATACTATATATTACACTAATAAAAATAAATAAAGTTCTAAAAATAAAGAAATAAAGGTTTTTTTTTTTTAAATCTTTACAGTAATTCTTTATACTTTAAATGCAGGTTGCTGCTGAATATTAACAATCTTAGATCAGGCCCTTCAAAATCATGGTACAGTCTTAGAATAACAAAATACTCAAAACTATTCTAGGCATTCTAATAGTTACTTTTTATAAACATCATAGAGCATCTTCATTTTATATTACATTGCATTTTTTACTGAAATAATTAAAATGCTTTTTTCAAGAAAAAAAGCAAGTTACAAATCAGCCAGAATGAATGAATGATGAGCCAGTATGATTGAATAAGTCGAGTGTGCAGTTGTTTGTCACAATTAGGGCGATCCAAGACTGGTAAGTATATATCCAAGTCTCTTCCAAACCTCTGTGTTAAGTTCTTTTGTCAGTCCTTCTGTCCTCCTTGCTCGCACTTTTATTTTGTACTAAGTACACATATCTCCATACACATTTTTCCATCTTTAGGTATGTGTATTTCTAGTGTTCACCTCTCTTCTACTTTTACTAATAAGCTTCCCAATCCAAAGTTTGTAAAAAGAGTAAAAATCAGGATTTTTTAGTAAGTGCTACCCCTGTTTGTAACTGAAAACTGATTCATCAACAGAAGTGTAATCTTCTGCTCCCTGGATTTCTAAAACACATTCTATGTGCGTGCTATATGTTACTGCTCTTGGGGCACAACTGCACCACAGCTATTTTGGTACAGCATTTTTTCCTAAAAGGTTTCCTATTGTTTCCAGTGATGTAACAGCTCTCTTTTTAAGAGCCATTTGTGAATCTGGGGTCATTCAATACTTCAGAGGACTGCTGTACTTCTCAGAATAATCATGTAACTGAAAGATACAATTTAAGTTCTGTAATGGCAACTGACTTGAAAAAGGGCAGTCCTGCTGGGGATGTTATGCAGCAGGATGTTACCCTTCAGCCCTTCCTGAGAGAGAAACTTTCTTATGCAAAATAACAGGGGGAAAATGACCTTTTGTTCTAAAATAAAATTTTGAAGCACACATAATATCTCTAAGATACAGCAAAAAGTGAAATTTTAAGCATTTTTAAGACTGTTCGGGAGAAATACATGATGCAGTTTCTTCTCATAGAGAGCTTTTCCTAAAGTGTGATTGAATTGGAGGTAACATACTTTCTCAGAAATATTCAGAAAATCCATTTAGTTTTCATGAGTAATACTTATAATTTGGGACAAGCTGAATTCTTGTTTTAAGTACACAATGCAGTTTATTTTTAGATTAAATCATTGACAGTGGCTACGTAACAGAGCCCACCAGAATGAAGTAACTCGCCACTAATTGATGCATGGTGTTGCAGACAAGTTCGGGTGATCCTTCTTCTTCGAGCCACTATCCTGACAGAACTAAAGTTAAATCTGGGTCATCCTTTGAAGTGACTTACTGAAACCCAGTGAAGTGAGAAAGTTACTCAGAGGCAAAAGGACAGAAGGAGCTTTAGATTATTCCAGGTGCATGGGCAGGTGCATCGCAGACTAAGAATGTGACTGAAGCTCATTGCAGCTAAGCAATGTCTAAACAAGACATACAATTTCCCTTTCCAAGGCACATGGGAAGGAGGCAGTATAAACCCAAGTTACATCCTAGGATAAAAGTGATGCCTCACTAGAGTTCATCTCTGAACTTAAGAACTAGCAAGAGCACCTAGGTTCTGCAATGGAGACCTTGCATAGGTGACTATTCCCCAACACAGTTTGCTCTCAACTTTAGTGTTTAGACACTGCTTTGTATTTGAATTTGTGAAAATTCTTTATCTGAAGAGGTTCTGCCGAATAATTCCCTATATTGCCTAAGTTCCAGACCTTAAGTGGAGCAGGACAGGTGCAAAGGTCTTCTGCTGGTTTAGATGTTGTCATGAGTTCCTTCAGAAGGAATTCCAGTCTCACTGGTTAAAAATACCCCAGTGAGCAGTCCTCAGCTGCATCCCTCCAATGGTACTTTATCTTTTGTTTTCCTGTTCATTCATATAGGTTGGCATCTTGCAAAATCTACTAACATAAATGATATAATTTCCATTGTAGTTGTTCCATTGGAGATGTGTCAGGAATTTACTTTTTCTAATTTAATTAGTCAGAGTCTACCTGTTAAATGAAGATTTTCTAAACTTTGCATTGGCTGCATATTTGGATATTTAAGTTTTCTAATAGTACTTTCTACTTTGAGTTGAGATTCCAAGCTCTGTATTTTACAATAGTGAGATTAAAATTTCAGATTGCTTTAAAATTTTCTCAGACAAAGGCAGTTAAAACAGCTACAAATTCTCAAAAGTGCATTCAGGAATGACAGAATTATTTGTGAGTTCTCTGGGATGACATAATTTGCTTCAAGGAATCTGGAGAAACAAAATAAGACCACCATTTGAAAATTTGCTGCTGAACTTCAGAGTACAAATTCCCCTCTGCACAGCAAAATGCATTTCCTAGAGGTTTTGGTTTTACTAGCTTTGGTACTTGAGAGCAGAATTTAGCCTTCAAAAGTTTTCACTGTTTTATTTGCAAGGTAGTGGAAATCTTTCCATGTTTTGTTTGGACTGGATCACTTCCAGAGTCACTTCCAACCTCAACTATTCTGTGATCCTATGATTCTGTGATTTCAATAGCGGTAAGCACACTCATTTTTGTTAATTGTTGTTGTTGTGCTCTAATATTTTATGATATGTATTGCAAAATATTGTTTAGTGATCTTAAAAATTAGGTTTTCCTAAAACATGTAAATTATGTGGGTAAAAATTTAGGATACCACTCTATCACCTTTGCTTGCATGTGTCAAAAAATAAATTATTAAAAGCTTATTCTAAATGTCCAGATTCGTGCATTCAAAAAATTAAAATTAATTTCATAGATACATGCTATGTATTATTTATGCTACTATTAATTATGCTATTTCTATTTCATTAGGAAAAATTCTTCACTGAAAGGGTTGTTAAGCACTGGAACAGGCTGCCCAGGGAGGTGGTGGAGTTACCATCCCTAAAGTTATTTAAAAGACATGTAGATGAGGTCTTAGGGACATGATTTAGTGGTGGGATTGGCAGAGTTAGGCTAATGGTTGGACTCACTGATCTTTTCCAACCAAAACAACTCTATGATTCTATGCTTCCTAAATGTACTGAAAATATGATCCAACAAATTCATTAGGGATAAATTGTAGCCCTCCTTCTGATTTGGTTTTTTTTTCCATTCCACGTCAAGTGTTTTGAATGCTGCACAAATTGTAATCTGACATCATAATTTCAAAATTTCATAAAGCCATTCCTCATGAAAACCTTACATAGGTTTCTCCATGAAAGATTATGAAGTAACATGCAATTCCTGGTGGTCTGGAAAGGATAGATAATAAAATCATGTGAGAGAAACGTCAACCTGTTTTCAGTACTTTCCATAATGGTTATAGTACAAATAATTTTGGAAAAATTGTTCTAACCCTCTTCTAGCTTCCTTGAAGAAACACTAGTAACAATAAAAAACAGGCTTTATTTTAGAATGGAAGTTACCAGTAACAGAAGCCATCCTTCTCCCAGGTATTAAGCGGTAACATTGGGTAATTCCCTACTCAGAAGCAGGAAAACTCGACATTCTGTCCTCCAGTATTTCGTTACTAATTGTTGCAGTCCTGCTTTCATGAGAATGCAGTTAGGAGTAAAAACATCCTGAAGTCATTCAGTTACTCCCTGCCAAACTGAATGCAAAAGCTCATTATAGCCCTTTGACACTCTTCATCTGCAGAGTACCTAAGAAATGTCTCTTAGATGTATTTTACAATCCCTGTATGAAAAGCATCAAAACAACTATGTAGAAACAAATATCAGTGGGTTTTTTGCATTAAATACACTTAGCTGTGCATTTTACTTTTTTTTTTTTTTTCCAAATTCAAAACAAAATCTATGGGAAAAGAATAGTAAACTGAATTCTTCTTCTGATGGTACTAATAAAGAGATAGTACTAAATAGAAAGAGATAACTGACAGTAATTGCGACCTCTTCAGAACTTCTCCTTAGAGTTTATTAAATTAAACAGCCAAATCACTGCTTTTGAATTTGAAACTGTTAGATGCCCCAAAAATACACAGCACCTGAAATGGTCAATTCCATCTGCAGAAAGTATTTGATCAGTTTGAAGTGTAGTAAGTAAGAAAAAAAAACAAAATAACACAGGCATGAAGACCAGTTTGCATCTTATTCAGGCTTTCTAATAACCTACTTCAGCTAAGTCATTAGACACAAGGTACAGACTGTAGAAATGTTCTGGTTTTAAAAGCAAATCTCCACAAGCAGCACTAAGTTCTCACAAGTACAATTGCTATAGTGAAAAAAAAGTGTTTAGTTTGCTCCCAGCAAGGCCCAGGGACACTGGTACAAAGAGAACAAGCTGATAGCCCTTACTGCTTGTACCTGTGCAATTTAGTAGCTTCAGATGCCATCCCTGCAAGTAGTGGGGGACCAAAGGCTGCCATGGCATTGACTCAAGCGCTGCTGCTGGTCGTGGGGCAGAGGAGCCAGCAACTGGCAAGGAGGAGAGGGTGGGATGCAGGCCTCTGAGGATGGCTGGCCCTGTGCTGACACTTTACTGCATATGGAAGTAAAACTGGTGGAAATATTTGCACTTAAATCAGCAGATGTGAGTGGGTATATACTGCCATGAACAGAATAAATCTGTGTTCAGTTTCGGTGAAAAATTCTGACAGTCTTTTGCCAGAAGTTTCTACAAAGTGTCAGCAGCAAAAATAATGGGTCAGGTTAACATTTCTCAGTTTGCTCAGTCCCTGAGAGTTTTAAAGTTCAAATTACTTCCTTCTAAATGCTTTTACTGTAGATCACAAGGGCCCCTCTACCCTGCATTCAAACAGAAGTTGTCTGTTCTAGTCCATTGTATTACACTAGCATTGCATTGGATGTGTTTGCTGCCATTCTTTTCATCCATCCATCCATCACTACTGTTGACCGACATATATCGCAGAACTTTTTCTCCTTTGTAGATCTTGGACTCTTCAGCACAGTTAAAGTTGCTGCTAGCCCTAGCCCCCTGCGTTGTGCCTTTAGTTTAGGGACAAATGGCTGGCTGCTCCTTCTGGCTGGCCATGCTATTGTGATGCAAGTGTTAATAAATATGTGTGAATTAATGTGTGTGCTCTGGAGCTGAACTAAGCATATGTATTTCCTTTATGCAGCTATATACTCTTGACCTTCTGCTCTCTGTGATAATAAGCTACTAAAATGACATCAGTTTAGGATGCTATACCAGTGATTTCCCTATCAAATTCTCCCAATATGTGGGATGATATTCCCCCTGAAACAACAAATGAAGGTGGAAGGCAGGCTAATTGATTCAGCACTCCCCCACTGCCTCTGAGCACAGGCACTTAACTGTAATAATTGTGAAACAGTAGAATTTACACTGAATTATAAACTGATATCACAGGACTCAGTAAATGGTGTATACTTGATGAACTGTGAACTATTTAGACTATTGCCATATATTTTTAATGTTTCAATGCACTTTTCCAACTAATATCTGTACCTAATGTAGTTGCCCATGTTAAAGTGGCATAATGTTCATAGTGTATAACTATGGAGGAGGGAGAGGTAGGGGTTTTTTTCTCAAGAAATCATGCCTCTAAGCTGCTAAATAACATCTATATTTTAGGGCACTGAGGAACCATGTCTTAATATTCATGTCTCTTTTTCCCAGTTTAGAGCCAGTAAGACTTTATACTAAAAGCACTTGCCATTACTGTCACTGCGAAACTGTTAATTTTTCCACAAAACAACAGAATGGGTGTAAAGCAGTAGTCTTTGTATGATGTGCACTGACAGAATGGCATTTCTCAAGAAAGCTGCTTAACTAAAGAAGTAATATCTTAGCATCTTGAAAGCACCCAGTGTGATTGCTTTGAAGTGATTGTTTAAATTAAGCATTAAGATTTCTATTGCAAGCATACACCTCTAAAAAATGAATATTACTTTTGCAATTTGGAGCATAAAGCTGCAGGATATAAAGCAGCAGGCACATTTTTGGTGGACTTTTTCTTTAGCTAAGCATGATTCCAATTTGGGAAAAGAGAGAAAACTACATCTTCATTGTCCAATAAAAAAACATAAATGTTCACATAGAAAGAAATGCAGTTCTTCTTCATTTATCTCCGCGTAGAAGTCTATGATATTTCTGAGAAGTTGGTGTTTTCTTTTTAATATCGTGCTCCCACCTCCCTTCTTCTGTGTTGTGTTAGCAGAGAGTTTTATCACTTCCTGTCTTGAATACAATTTTTTGTTTCAGATTTTCTTTCAAATATTTCATGAATGTTTATGTAAACAAGTAAAAAATCGAATAAGCTTCCATATTACTTTAAATGCCCAAAGCTCTTATCAAACCCCTGTACTTCTGGTGGTGATTGATAGGATTTATGAGTATTAATTTTCTTTCCCAGCTACCTGCAATGATAATTGACTTCCACATATATAATCGTCTAATACAGTCTCAAAACTTCTTCACATTGTGGAGGTAATAATACCAAAAGCACCCATTTGTCCGTTCTGGAGCACATGCTGTATTTTAATTTAGGACTATGTATATTCTAAGATGAATGAAATTCATCCTTTGTCTGCATTTTAATGTTGATGGATCAGGTCTGAATGTTACCAACCTTGTCCTTTTCAGAAGCTGTGAACTTCTAGGATTATATGAGGTCTAGTTCTTCTAACTTTGTTCTACTTAGTCAGAGGCATTTCTGAGGTGACAGCAGACTATTTGGATGGGATTCAGTTGCCTAAAATGACACTAAGATGCCTGCTCTTGAATACCCAACTGCTGCTTTGCCTCTCGCTGCCACTTTCAAAGAGTGCAAATCTCCTGCACATCTGGTGAAGTCTGCCACTCAGATGTGAAGGTCTCAGATTTTCTAGAGCATCTCAAATGACACAAAGCATTTATGCTTCAGCAACTGAATCCTACCTTTTAAGTGTGAGAGAAATCCATTATTTATTTGTATACTTTTTGTCATTTTCTGCTTATAAAACCTCTGTAATTTTAGCCATCTATCTCTCTTCTTAATAATCAAAGGTTGGTTTGCCTCAAAATTTGCTTCTTTTTGGGTTATTTCTGAATACATACAATAAGTGAAATAAATTTGGGTTTGTCTTCACTACTGTCTATAACAAAGTAACTTACTGTAAGACTGCCAGGAAACTTGAGTTATATCCTACATTTAAATGCAGAAAAATGTCAAGGATGAAGCTCCAGCTGTTTGGCTTTTCTGAAGGTGTGTACATACAGCTTGGGTCTTACAGTGCGTGTACTTTCTGGTTGGTATTAGTCGTATTTTGAAACAGAGAAGCAAAGTTTTATTTGGGAAGTCTTCACATTTTCATTATTTAGCCTTCATGATATAAGATGCTGTTTACTACCAAACTTCTTGGAGTTAATGAAACAATTTTCCATTTTAAAATTGAATTTGAAACCCATTTTAAAGTTAATTCTATATATTGTATTCTGGACTGTCTATCCATGATCCCTCCTGAAAATATTTTAAATTGAAAGCCCTGGAATTTGAAAACACTTTTACAAGAATGCCAAAGGCTTCTCTGGAGTGGCCAAAGGGAAGAAGCTTTATGCCTTATCTTTGGCCATCAGATATAAAAACACTGCATCCAGAACACTAATTAAATGTATTCTTTTTCCACAGACTGCATCAGGTATAATAACAAATGTAAAGGGAAAGTCTGTTGAGGAGAAACAATAGAACACTTGCTTGAAAATAAAAGAGAAATATTCAAAGCTCTATTAGACTGCTTTAAGTTCAGCAAATGTGTGTTTTGAGGCTGAATTTTCCTCAATATGTTTTTATTAGTTAAAAAAAAATCCCAACTGTTGCGTACATTTTAAGAGGATCGGGTTTTTTTCTCATTGTAAATAAATGCAAAGATGTTTTCTGTCTTTTACAAGAACAAATACGAAATACCTGCAAGATGATTAAAACAATCTTGTCATTGCCTAAATTTTTGGATGGATTCTTCCTTGATATACTTGCAAAAAATGCACAAATGATTCTGATTGTCAATTTAAATTATTGCAAGGTGAGAGAATCTTGACTCTACTTTTAAGCAAGATGCGTATAGCTCTTATTTCAGATCCGTCTTTGATGCTGGCATTAACTGAGCACTAACATGAACTAGCTGAAATGATACCTTTAGATCTCTGTACAGACACTAAAAGCTGAAACAGTGGATCAAATGAGTCCTTATTTATCACCACAATAATAGATATGTCACAAGTACTTACTTTAAAACAGGAGGAGGAGATAATCACTGTTGCCAGAAATAAACTGTGCATTTAGGCAATTAGAAAAATAGAAAATTTATTATATTGAAAGAGTAAGATGTGTTAAGCTTCTGGTGAAAGCAAAGCAGAAAAGGGCCATGTTAGTACTCCTGGGTTTTGCCTGCACCAATATATTGACAGATGTTGGGAGATGTGATAGAAGCTCTGGCTGATGTAGCTGCCCTGACACAAAGTCAGTAACGTAGCTGCAATTCTGGTTCCCCTTCTCCCCTTGCCTGACATGACTTTTGTCAGGTGTTTTGTCAAGCAGCTTTAAGATACAGCTTTGCTGCTATAACTTCACCTCTAGTGGTCTCTCTGATTTACATATAAAAACGGTAAAATGCCTCTATGGTAGAGTGGGTTACAGTGCATTATGAATATCCAATATTCCTCCTAGAAGTGCTGGAATTCTCCATTTGCAAAGTATGCAGAAAACAACCTCTTTGTGGTTAAAGCTGTGTGTTGTATACCTTGGTTAAAAAGCAAAGACTTTTAACTGCTTTCTATAAGAACTGTTCCAGTGAAACCACTGTTAATTCTGCAGAAATTTGGTTATTCTTTCTTTAAACAGTCAACTTCTTTTGTCAGCCAAAGAACAAGTCATTTGATTAATGATCATTTTTATCTTTTTAAAAGGATCCTTTCCGACCATTGGGGTGAAGTCTCTTTCGAGATTCCTGAGGGCGGGATTTTTAAATAGCATCCTGGCCTCACATCCAGTGTCAGGGGGTGGATCTTTACCCCCCAGCATTTCCTCTGGTAGGTATTCCAGCCTATTCCCCCACATCGTTTTCCCTTCACCCTTTGCCCCATCTCTCCACACAACCTAGGGAAACAATATTTGGTACTGGTCAGATAGGGAAATTAGATTACACTTCCAATAAAAAGCCGAACTGAAAGGAAATAGAAAAAGTAAATTACTTTTCAGGAACTAACCATTTTACTGAATCAATATATAGGAGAATTGTGAGGGAAACTATCTGTAGTTAAGTGGTCATCCTTCATACTGGAACAGACAGCCTGGTATCCTCTACTCATGCACTTCATGAAGCATGTCCTTGTGCACTAGGGAAACATAATTTTAAAAATTCCTCTACAAAATACCAGATTTTACTTAACGCTGTGAATCTTCCCTAAAAATTTACATGCCCTTGATAAAATATGGAAGGAAAACAAATTTGGAAAGGGGAGATCTAATTATGTGTTGATACAGTGTTTAAATCCTTCGTATGCTTCTGTAGTTGCAACTGGTTTCTCATGAAAACCACTGTAACTTTTATTAACAACTTTTATCACCATTTAAGCTACTGTAATTCTCTTAAAATGAGTGAGAAAACCCTGTTGCTTCTGTTGCCAGCATGGTATTCTGCATTGTCTCTGGTGAGGTCCACAGCAGAGGCACAACTGTCTGATGGCATGAAGGACCCCAGAGAGTTGGTGTAAGGCTGAGTGTAGGCCAAGAATGAGAACACCATACCAGATAAATGGGGTACTATCAGATACTGGGCTGCAACAGGAAAGAAGGACAAGTAAGGGGCATCCTTTCCCAGAAAGGCTATATCCATTTTCTTCTGGAGACATCTTCCACCAAATGAAGAAACAGTATATGTATCTTAATTATAGTTAAAGCTGGAACAAAGTTAAGTTCTGTTTCTCTCCAAAGTACATATTTCTGTGTAAAATTACTCTGTACAGGGGCTAATTTCACACTTGTATCCTTTCAGGACATCTTACCTGTAATGCTACTTAAGAGTTTTTCTTGAAGACAAAAATTCTCTTACGGTAAAAGGGGGAAAATTGAAAAATTACATAATGTTATTGATTTGCTATACAAAAGAAACTATTCTACTTCTCTATGCCCATTTATCTTTTGCAGTAATTATAGGCCTCATTAATGTGAGATGATTCTTACTTTTTTAAATACTATTGTTTCTTTGTTTGCTTACTTTCTTTGAATAGAAGCTTCTCAGCAACTCCGATGTCTTATGACTGATTGTCTTTTGTTAACAGTTTGTAAAATACTTAAAATATTTTTTTCTCCTTGGTATATCTCAAAATGTTTAATAGCCCTTAGGCTATTTTGGCAGTCATCGTGATGATGAGATAGGTATCTGTAACCAAACAATTCTGTGGAGGAGGAAATACTCCAGGCCCTATAGAATTCTCCGTTTTGAACGTGGTGTTATGTATAGCACATCATTAGTTCTATTAGATTACAAATCATTTAACTGCATTCATGAACTGGTTTCTCAACTACATATCTACCTACAAGTTTCTTTTTTAAGGTCCTCAGCATTGCTTTCTGAGTGCTTGTTTTTTATCACATGTTTTGGACTTAAATCGGAACTCTTAAATGTGGTTTGCTTAAAAAAAATGGTTTATAATTTCTTGCTTTTAAATGTCTTTTACTAATAGTTCTGATTCCATCTGATGAAATAGTCAAAACAGAGAAAAAATGGAAATGCAGCTACATCATGTGCAATATAAGACCTAGCAAGGTAATGGAAATGTTATTGTTTGATCATGTCAACAACAAAAAAAATGAGCCAAGCAGCAACCCCCCAGAAAGGGAGATACTGTCCACCTCTGGATTGTCAAGTACTTGAAAGCCAGTGAAGAACTGTGATAAATCCAATGGACGAGATATGCTCTTTGAGAAAGAGTGCATGTGGGGGTCAGGTGGCATGAAACTCCACAGTACAGATCACAACTTGCTCTTAACAAAAGTACCCTAACAATCTTATCTGTAGTGCTGCTATTTAACTCTTCCTTTTTTTACTGTATCATATTTGTATTTACATTAAGCACAATCTTAATTGCATCTCTTTGTTACAGAGATGACCAGAGGATGCCATTTCCATTTCATAACTTTCTAAATTGATAAAACCAGCTTTGCTGTGCATGTGAGCACAAAACTCACATATTTACTGCATTTGGGAAAAAAACCCTAAAAATCTGTTGAAGGCAGTACTGATCTGGGATGTGAGCAGCTCAGAACTGAATCTCTTAGTGTGCCTGATTCAGCTGAAAATATAAGTTCATCCTTGAATCCTTAATCACTTTAGTACAAATAGAGAAGGGATGTACCTTTTGATCCTTTGTGTCAAAAACCACTAAGCTAAACAACTCACCTTTGTCTGATCGTTGCTTTACCAAGGAAAAAGACACCCAAGGCAGCAGTGCTCCAAGAAGGTATTTAAGCATTGATAGCTGTGTTATCATGCCAGCGTCTGGCTGTTAGAACAGCAACAGACAAGCAAAGTAACTGCCCACTGCAGTCTTGATGCTATCTCTGAGGCTTAACCTCTCTCTTTCAAAGTGAGAGGATTGCTGTTTGTGTAGTGGTACTGGAGGGAAGCATGCTCGATTGCTGCCTTTGATAGCACGGTGACCCCACCTCCATTATCTGAGATGTGGGGCTCATATTGGACAGTAGCTTGCATAAGGATAACAGAACTACTTAATGTTTAATAACTTTGATGAATTATAACGTAATTGCTTAACATATAGCCTATGTTACACATTTCATTGAATTTAACTACATGTAAGGCTTAAAACGCTTGCATTATTCTGCTGTTTGGGTCATTGGGAACAACGATAATGAGATGTTGTTTATTTATCAAAACGTTTAACTCAAGCTAAGTGGCAGATTTACTTCAAATTATTTAGCAATTTCTTCCTTACTAAAGACAAAATGATTTTACATCTATTTTTTTTATAAAGTTGCCCACAGGTTTAAGTGAAACACAGAAATAAACTGGAAAGTCTACTTTCAATAAGTATCCAGAAAACAGTTCAGCAGGGCAATATAGCTGTTGATTCCCCTTTCTCCCTTTCTACTTTTCACTTAATGGGTGGGGGTGAGTCTATTTCTTTTACCGTTGCACTGACAACTGATGCTCACTTTTGTGAAATTTGGTGTCTGCTTTTGCATTGTACAGAGGTTCACTCATGTAAAAGGTATCCCCATTTAGCCAACTTAAAGATTAATTTATGCAGCTGGCATGAGGCGTTACATCTTTCTGCATAAATAGATTGCCTCAAACATAGGTGATTTTTAAGCCTAGACATAACTATGCCAATTCAATAATGCTTATATTTGATAGTTAAATCAAAAATCTGACACAGTTATACAGCCATTTCACTAGAAGCAAAGTCTGCAGCAGGCCTCCAAATATCTATCCTAGATTTTTGCAAAAATGAGCCCATTTTCAGACAATAGCTTCCTTTTGATTTACCTATCATTTATGTCACAAGTTACTTAGATTCTAGTTATTCCACCTGTTAGCAATACAAATTCACAGGACTTAGTTGATGCAGGTCTATAATTACAGATAGATTCACATAAGCTGTAAGTCCTTTTTCTCAAGTAATATCCTTGCATATATTAAATAGAATTCTTAAACCAGTCAGCAGTTCACACTAATCATACTTACACTGGCACAAGCTGTGGAAGCTTACCCCTTCCTTCATAATTACACATACACACACACAAACATAGACATATGTACGCATGCCATGAAAAACAAATAACTAAATTGCCAGTGCTGCATCTATTTCTTCAAATTCCAGCTCTTCCAAACGAAGTACTGTGGAGTTTGGTCCATTTTGGGGAAATTCCTACCCTACTACTCTTGCTGTGTATTGGCAGCTCTTGATTCCAGTCACTTGTAAAGAGTTTGTTATGTAAATGCATAACCATATTGCCTGGCAGAAGTTACAGATGGAAAAATTTATGATACACCTCTGTCTTTGAAGAGTGTCAGATAGACTGTTAAGCTTCCTGAGTTGGAAAGGAAGGGAGGGGAAGCAAATACCTTTCCTACTGTTTCTTTCAAGCTAAGCTCCTTTCCTGAGTTTTTTGTTGACAAGTTCAACCAGAGATGGGTGTCAGGGTATGAGAAACTACGGAAAAGTTCCTGTTAAGCAACCCCGCCCACCTCCTTCATACTGTTCAGCATTCAAACTACACGAGCAGGAGAGGGGAAAAAAATATCTAAACTATTTTTTCCATACACATCTTCCTATGAACATCAGTATTGCAATTTTCTTGTGAATCCTTTGATCTCTGCATGTAGTCAGCAGCTGCATCATTCAGAGAGCACCTCTCTGAATCTTCTGTGAAAATATCTTGATGTGACTTTTTTAATGAAGTATGAGCATCAGTTATTTCCTACCACTTATTTTGCAAGACTTAATTATCCAGCTCTTTTACATTTTAGGAAAATGGAAGTAAAGAAATTAGGCTTAATAAAACAATCCACCCCCCCTTGTGAACTTCAAAAATAAACTATTATATGCAGGAAATGAGAAAGTACTTACCTATCAGAAACTTAGAAATTATACAGGACAGTTTGTTCACTGCTCTCTTGGAGTAGGTAATGACAGGACTCCTCCTCCACATAAAGTGCATTATACAGAGTTTTCAGTGGTTTACTGCCTGGATGTCTATAACGGTTTGTCTAAAGTGCATTATAATGTTCACATTTACTACAGGGAGTTTCTCAAAAAAATAGGACATAAATGTAGAATACTAAACCAGATGATTATCAGTTTTCTTTTCCCTAAAATTAATATTTTCTTACAATTTCCAAGTGCACTTGAATGAGCCCATTATTCTAGATATTGTATAAACTGACAGTTGAAAGCAAATTGTATTGACAGACCCTTATTGAACAAAATTACTCAACAAGAACCATCAAGGGGGAATTGTTCATAGTGAAAGTCAACTATAATTATGGTACTCCAATAATGAGAAAAGTAATTTTTTTTTTTTTTTTTTTTTCCCCAGCTAATGCATTTTTCCCTACTTTGGATTCCTGCACCTAAACTGCAGTGTTTTTAAATGAAACTGGTTAATCCTTTCTCAATTACTAACAAATTGATTCTTTTATTACCTATGCATTTTATAGGATATCTGAGCCAAATGGTTCTTCCAGTTTATTCTTTCCATCCTCAGTGCTATTTCACTGGCATGCCTAGCCTATAAACCCTACCACTGATAGATAATTGCATATATTCTCTGAGGCTAGAAGTTCTACATTATATGGACTTTTCCATTAGACAGGCAGGAAGTACTTCAGAACCAAAATACGGATGAGTTACAAGTAACATGAATAGTGAAAGAAACTTTTTTTTTTATGCTGGACCATTAGGGTTTAGCATGAACTGAAGAAATGGGATTAAGCTCTGAGTGTAGGATGTGATAAAAGGAGGTCTTCACCTCCTTCACCCTTTTAAATACCTGATTTCATGCTCAGATGATTATCACAAACAGTTCCAAACATTTTAGCCCTAGAAGTTCAGAAAAGTTTATTTGCATATGTGGTCATTTTTACATAATATATACTGCAATTGCGTATTTTTACAAATCTGACTACAAAAAATGGGGTAATTTATTGTAATAAGAGTGTGAATTAAAACAAGTTGCTGTTCATTAATAACGGGAGCAGAAAGTTAGGAATAAGAAAGCTGGAGGAGCCTGATGGATGCATGCAGAAATGTATTATAAATAAACTACACAGTTATCCTTTGTTTCAAGGTGAAAGGAAAAAAAAAATCTGGACTCCCTTTTTAGCCTAACATTAAAGCATTGGATATGAAAGCGGATTCAGAATTGTTTGACTTTTTGTGAGGTGAGAGACAGAGGGAGTAATTAAGTTGAATAATATTTAGGATTTTGGGGTCTGTTTTAGGTAGGAAACCAGTATACCTTTACCAGCTTCAACTTGCTGAAATACCATTCCCAGGCCCAAATACTGAGTATGGGAAAATAATCTGGCCGATTTGGGATTTTTCCCACTGGTATTTAACAAGGCTATTTAGGTCCTTTATACAGTTGATGAAGACTAGACAATTCTGGCCTCATGTGACCTATTTGTGATGCACAGTTATGAAAATTTGACTTCTTCCCTAGAATTGCCTTTTTTCATTCTCAGAAAACATCTAGATATTGCTGGCTATGGAGATGTCTCCACAGTTGCAGGAATCAAGTTATGGGAGATGAATGCTTCTGCTTTTCTTCTTCATGTGTCAATGAGTTTTCACATTTTTGTTGTTTCTCCAAGATGTGTATGTTTGTCTAAACCCTCTACATCTAAAGTTTGCTGCTTAGCCTGTCTTCATTGTAACTCTTGGCTTATGTTCATGATAAAAATGAGACTTCGACAACTTTGAGAACAGGTGCCTCCATGTCCTGAAGGTAACAAAAGCTCAAAGAGAAATAAGAAAAAAAAAACATGAGGTCACAAAAGTGTCACAGTGTTAGGTCCAGTGCATCATTTATTTTTTGGAGCCCCGACTCATGATGTTTTGTTTTCTGAATTTTGAATTTAGCAGCTCACACTTGTTACAACTATAGCTTCCTTTGTGGATTTCAGAAACCTCAGGAATATTGATATGTGGCTTCCACTGATGATTCTTGAAATGAGAAATGATGCCTTTCTCGTTTCTGGAAAGCAGCAAGATTCTCATAAACAATGAAGGCTGAGGTGGTGGCTCATCAGTTTTATATAGCTCACAGTTTTAAACTTCATGTAGAACAAAGGCAAATAGGAGCAAAACATACATGCTCAAATACTAAACAGAAAAAATACATAAAGGATATTCTGAAGAGCAAGATGTCAGAATCTTACAAAGATCACAATCAGGTATAGTAATGAATAATGAAAAAATGCCCTGACATTTTAGAATTGGATTAAAATAATACCTTAACCATGTCATTATATTTATGAAAGCTCAAAAACTTGTTTTACCTTAACCTTATGTATGGATTTTTTACATTTTGCTCATTTTCAAATTTCTGTGGTAGCTTACAGCTTCTAAAGACAATGCACCTATGATAATGGGTAAATTCACAATAAAGTTTAAATAAACTTTGTTTCCTATGTCCCATAAGTACCTGTTATGTATCATGGCATTCTGAATGACTGCAGTGCAGAAGTCCTTGATACACAGACTTAATTTTGTTTAAATTCCATTACATGCTCTGGGCTCAGGAGGGCAAGTAATCCACGATGCAGTCTGACACTGTGGGCTACTTTTGAATAAAAGAACACCCTTTACTCTTTCCACAAGAGGATGTAGAGTGGTATGAACACTGAAAATGTTAAGAGTAACTTAAGGGTGAAATGTGAAAATATGCTGAAATTCAGTTATAAAAAAAAAAGTAAAATTAATTGGTTTGGTTAATCTAACTTGGCAAAAGTATCGCTCTTCAACTGAACCTGAACAGAATCTGTTAATACTATGGATTTTTTTTAATTGTTTTTTGCTTCAGTGCTAAAATGAAAGTGCTGGGTTCTTCAGGGTCCTATGTCAAATTTCAAGCAATATACATCTTATGCCAAAATCAGTTTTATTTGGTTTGCGTTTTTTCCACAGCACATAATTACATTACAACTGAGCAGCCAACTCTTTTGTGGCTGGTCATTAACAAATTACCCATTCTTGAAAAGAAACTATTCTACACTGTGCCTTGTACTTACGTACTGTCAAAGGGTGCCTTTAATGCTGAGAAGTCTTGGTTTAAAATCAAACGATGTGACCTAGTATTTGAGATAGGATGGTTAAAAATGCAACTCTTGAGCTCTGTTCATTGTTCTCACTTGTGATTTTATCATCTCTTAAAACCTCTTTCAAATTAGTAAAAGGTGGTCCCTATAAGGCATGGGGATGAAAGAATGGCTCCAGGGCACATGACCAAGATTTTTATGCAACCAGCAACTGTTGTAATGACCTGTGGAAGTTGTTGGGCAAGTGCCATAATTCTGGTTATTTTTTAAAATACATCAGTTTATCTCAAGGGCCCAGACAGGCACAAAGCCCTCTGAGGGTCAGGGGGAACATAGAGACAATGAGAAGCCCTCTTTATGCACACTTTTTGCAGATAATCTGCTTCCCACAGCTTTTTCTTGCATGCTGAGGACTTGGGTTTTGTGATATATTGGCTAAGTCACTTCACCTCATCTTTTCACCATACATAGTATGGATTTATCTTTTCATAGGTTAGTATTTGAAAAACACTGTAAGCCTCTCAAATGAGATGCATTAGATGTGCTCTGAATAGTTCATGCAGCAGCTTTCAGAAGTGGTCTACAAACACACCCGCTCTTGTTCCCCGCCGTGTGTACTTGAGAATTCCAATAAGCCATCTTGCCCCAATGTTTAAGGTATTTCTTTTCTATTTCTGGTTACAGTATTCATGTAAACACAAGCAGCAGAAATAAAACAGAACTTTATTAATCCATACAGTGTATGTAATGCTAATAAATACATAGAAAGAGATAATACAGATAACCAACCCAACAAATGGAAACTTGAAGAATTTTTTTTTTTCAAAGATATATGACTGGGAAGTATAAATGCAGGAAAAAAAAATAAAATTGGGCCATGGCAAGCGTTTTTTCTATTTGAAGTGATACATAATGAATGGAACTAGTGTGACAGCTAGGAATACCTTCGCTGGGCATTTCAGTGAAGGATGCGGATTTTTACTGTGGATGCTTTGCACACTCTTGGTGTGTTGAAAGGCCCAGCACCACCTAAGGGAGTGCCTGTACATTTTGCTCTGTTAGTCTTATCTCTTTAGCTTTAGAAGAACAGAAGTTAGTGGGGGACCAAAAGCAGAAATATGGCTTCTAAGTGAAAAAAAAAAAAAAGTCTGATAAGGCTGTGTTTTTCTGAGGCACAGAAGTGGTGAAGAATTATTTTCTTTTATGAACTAGAGAACAGATTCCAACCTTTGCTATTTTAAGTGGTATAATAAGTATCCTGTGTTTATGTTAACAGATCTATTCTCCATAATGGGTACTAAAGTTTTCATTATAAGTAAAAACTGTAGAAATTAACATTTACTACTCTTTCTGAAGGATTGGTCTTTCATAAAATATCATTATAGAGTGTTGCTAATGTTGCTGCATTATTTAAAATGATAACAGGAGACAACAAACTAAATATTTTGTCATTGATGTGACACTTCAAATTCTCCTCCTTATTCATCACTCTACCACTCAGTTAAATTACACACTATCAAAAACTTGTGCTGTGGAAAAAAAGTCAGAAAGAGTACTAAAATATATATGATACGAGTTTTAAATGTAATTGGTATTTTATATTATTCTGCAATGCATGGCTTTCTTTTTTCTCTTTTGCATTTCTGCGTATTTAAAAAACAGTCAAGCAGATTGATCAAGGGAAAATACAAAATAACAAAGTAACATATTCTGAGGTGGTGTGACATCAATACAGATTGATTGTCATTTATGCTATTTTTATTTGAACGGTATTGCAGTACAGCTGGGTGGAAGAATTCCACTAAAGAATTTTCTTAGGGAAGAAAACTCACCTTGTCAAAACCAGTCAGTGTCACAAGGTAGTAGTTGCATCCAAACAGTGAATAACCCCCACAATTTCTACAGGTTCATCTAAGCAGTGAAATTCATGTCCTTTTCCTGCATCAAGCCAAGCACTGATAATTCTCTTGCTTATTCAGCCTGGCTTTCTGAGATGGTTGGAGTCTGAAACGGATCTGCGGGAGCCAGAGATCCTCCATGTGCAAGGACAGGAAGCTACTTTAGCCAATGTCCTGTGCACATGTCTGGGGTGGGAATATTTATAGTTTCACAGAAAGTACAAAAATGGTGAATGTGGCTATGGTGTCAGTATGTCATGTATAAGTGTGATTATAATTTCATACTGTTATCTTAAGTATGTAGTAAAATGTTAAATTTATTACACTAAGGTGCTGCAAATGCTAAATGTGATACACATAGTGTGTAAAATCCGTATGTGTGGTTAAAACCTATTGCCTCAGAACACTTTATAATTCCTCTATTTTAAAAGCCAATTTTCTTGAGGTACTGCCTACTCTACACTGCTAGGTATCTAAAACTTCTTCAAGAATGATTTGTTTGAGTGATTTAATCATTCAAACCTTTTTATATTTTGTCCACTCCCACTTCAAATGTGTTCTGTGCACTCCTCCAGCAGCATCTGTAGCTTTTAGCTCCTAGATGCTCTTCACGTCTGTCTTTTATTTCAAGTCCTTACCCCAAGATGACACCTTTTTTCAGTGTCCTTTTTCCACACCTCCTCTTATGTGGATCTTGACTGTAAAATTAACCCAGTTCTTCAAGTAATTCTCAGTGCCTATGCCAGTATCTGTGTGAAAACACTCACCTGAATTGGTCAAGTCTTTAAACTAGAGTTTGGGTGTCCACCTATCTGGTGAGGTGCACCCATGCCACAGAAGGGAGTCATCATTGGTCACGGGAGTGAATTTTGGTACATGCTGTCTTGTCTGTACCGAGTTCCCCGGTGCTATGTGTCAGCTCTCACAGGTGCTTATGTAGCAGACTCGGGCAGCGCTGGCATGGCTGTCACTGTGCTGCAGCCTCTGCCATCCTGACGAGCCCTGAGAGCTTTTCTGACTCCCATCTGTATTGCTTCCCACCATTGTTTGTCCTTAAACCTGTTTCTTCAGGTAAAGATGGCTGTGTTCTGTATGTGTAAGCAATCGTAAATACAGGGAAATAATTCAGTGCCTTCCAGAATTGCATTAGCCTACCCTATGATAAAACAGCGATTGCTTTCCAGTTTCAGAGAATTCTCTGCCCCTCGCCCCAGTTTTCATTCCTTTCCTTGTTTTGAGGATGAGGAATTCATCTTTCTTAGTACCATGACAGCAATATGGATTTTTGTAATCTAAATAATACTATATTTTTCTTTTTTTTTTTTTTTTCCTTTGTCTAGAGGCAAACATTATGCTAGTTCAGAAATCTCTCAGTGGTATTTTTCAAAGTCAATTTTGTAGTTCTCCTTAAAGCAAAAGCAGTATTCTGCATTTGTGCAGAGTTCAGCACAGACCTTAACCTTTTCTGGACTCAAATTGTACCACAGTATGAAGGATAACAACTTCTCTTTGCAGCTAAAATGAAACCAACATCAACTAATATCATCTATAGCCTTTTCCCTTACAAGAACTTTGTTCGACACAAGCCCTGGGTTGGCTGTCACCCTCTGACCCTCTGGAGATTAGGCATCCCAGACTGCAGTCCAGTCTGTCCCACTGCCTGCCCCTGAGACTGATGGTTTGGTCTATGAAATGAGATGCCCAGTGTTGGATTCTGACCTTGGATGTATCAGAGTCAGCTGCTCATCCTCACATCTCAGCCAGCATCTCCAGAGCCAACTTTTAGCCCCATTCATTCAACCATTTGTGAACTGGAGAGTCTGTGCAAATGTGCAGTGGAATCACTCAAGTGCCTCTACAGGGTACCGATCTAGGGAAGAAAACACAGCGTTGTGTATTGGTAACCAAACACAGCCTGGTTGGGTAATACTGTAGTGACTAGATGGAGAGGGCCACATGCTTTTCTGATCCTATTTTTCCTACCACACCTTTGAAATCAAGATGTGTCCTACCTTACATTCCTGACACTTGATGTACTTGCATTTGTAAAATGTTTAGAGTCCCTTGTATGAAATTTGCAAACCTATAAAATTATTGGGAAACAATTGTTTGCTGTGTATTACCACTTTAATGATAAATGCACCCTCTAGAATCTGCTGTGTAGCATAGTTTTTCACTATATCTTCAAGCAACCGAAACAATAGCTGAGATACTGTTGATCACAGGTATTCCAAAGACCAAATACTACACTGACTGAAACTCTCACTGTATTGCCTGTCATGGTCCAGCTTGGAATACATAGATATCTTCAGTGATACATTAAACTTGCAGCCAAAATAGGATGTCTTTTATCAAGTGCTGGGACAGTAAGAGCAGATTATTTGAGGAGTCAGTGTTACAATCCACATTTAAGATTTTTGTTTAAGATAATCAAGCGACAAAGCTGGGTTCATTTTTTTGTGGTCGCTTGACACAATCTTTCATCAAGTTAATTTAAGATCTAGGTAGGATCACAAGAGATACAGGCTGAGTCTATGGGGATCCTCCAGTCTAAGTGACTAAATTTATTGTTCACCAAAATTCCTGAATATGTAATGATATACTGGTCTTCCAATATACATCAACATCTTTGAAGACAAATGTTACTTATTTTGGTGTATTTACCAGACCATGCCATTCCTGTGCTATCGTGGAAGAACTGGATTTGTGTTAAGGCATATATCACTTCAAGTGATTAAAGGAACACATCAAGCAGCCTAAACTCATAAACATTATTGACTAAAAAATACTGAAATCTCATTTTTTTTAAATTCATGGATAAATACATACAGATACTTCTCATACTATAACCTAGAAGTTCATACTGTTGATCTGATCAAAGTGAAGTACAGTTTGTTGTGGTTTTTTGTGAGGGGGGAATATTTTGTGAGAGAGCACAGAAGAATTAGAAATTGCTTTTGCAAAATAAATGAAAATAATTTGTGTTGAAAGATATAAATCTAAAGAGCATAAAAGATGTAACAAGAGCCTATGAACCTCTAGAGAACCTTACAAAATAGCTTCTGGAAAGCGTAGGGTGACAAAACATTACTAACAGGAAACTAGGGCCACTGTTTTGAAACTCAACAGCTTCATTTGTCATTCCCTTCAAATGCAAATCTTCCATAAAGGTGTTTCAGTTATTTATTTACCCAGAAAGGGAAATTTTTGGGTAAGTTATGACTGACCAGATCTGAAGGCCAGCTTTACATCCCTCTATATTCCAAGGTGCTGTTGCCTGCAACTATTTAGAAATTACTATTTGCTTGACAGAGTTCTGCACATCGTAAGATCCTCTAGCATCAGACTGTCATATGTTTACTTCTTTAGATTATAGAATATTCCTTTCATATGGTGATGTCAGCCTCTTGACAGTAAGCAAATGGTAAAGGTAAGAGAATCTAGGTCACTCATGCTTGAAACTAAAGAGACTAGGCTATACAGCCAGTCATCATTAGCAAGCTGAAATAAAGAAAACATTTATTTTAAAAATGCTGTGATCTCTAAGAGCTTAAAAGTGACGTATCATTTAAGCTTATAATGCAAAACCAGGGTATAACCAATGGATGCAGATGAATATAAGTTGATTTGGTGGCAGATGCACATCTGCAGCTGAGACCAAACATTCAATTAAAAAAAAAAAGCAGCTAGTAATTCTTCACACTTCAGAAAGGCTATTCAAAAAGACTATTAAGACATCTGAGAATTTTCACACAGAAAAAAAGTACTCCGGTGCCAACATTAGGAAGCACTGCTGCATTCCTTGAGGACCTAAACATGAGGGTGGATGAATAGAGAAAGAACCCCAAATTTTATTAGAAGAAATGAGATAATATTGTGAGGAACTCCAGAAAGATGAGACTAAGCTACATGAATGAGCATCACTGGGGTACCTGGAACTGCAATTCAGCATACTGGGACAGACAGAGAAATGACTCATTGATTTTTTTATAATAAAAATTCCAGGTTAGCTCTAACAGCCCAGGAGAAATACCTGGCTGTGGCTTGTTCTATGTCGTGGCTGTTTATTAAACATTTCCAGAATTAACCAAACTGAATGGAAAGTTGATGTACTGAAATGAACAACTGTGCAGGAGCAGTTGTAATGCCCTTCTACAATTTCTCACCCTGAACAGTGTGTTTGTTTCCTATCCCTTTGTCCAAATAAAACAGAAACATGATTTGAGAGGCAGAGAAAAAAGAGGAAAAAAAAAAAAAAAACCAGTCATGAAAGAGACTTCATTTGGATTGGTAAAATATTGGAACACCTATTGTTGTACTGAGAAAGGGAAATGGGTGGCCTCTTGTCACCACTTGGCACACACTTGGTTTCCCACAAACCGCAGTAGAGACAGGCATTCTCAAGGAAATAAAAGTTTCCCATTGTAAGACTTTTACCTTCTTCCCAATCTTTCTGAGGTATTTATTTATTATATTAGTTTTGCATATATTAGAATGGCTCCTTTGTAATGCTAACAGTTCTAAAAACCTTCTTGCGCATAGCCTGATTAGTGTGATAACTGGGCCCCTCCTGTCAACCACTTCTAGAGTGGAAGTTTATTCCTGATATCTGCTGTGAAATGGTATTTAGTTAAGTACCCAGTTTAAAAGTTTACCTTTGGATTTTAACATTCTTTTAAGAAATAAATGTAACATGCTATTCTGCTTCAATTTGGATGTGATCTTACCCTGTAACCCTACAGGAAAGCTGTGCTAGTTGAGCAAAACTTGAGTAATGTTGTGTATATGCTATGTATATACAACCATTACATTTTGCTGGATTATACACACCTAATACAGACACACAATCTAGGAGAGCTTTTTTATGAAATCCCCTTCTATCTGTAGACACCTAAATCATTGAGATAGTTTTCTTTGATAGAAAAATTATGGCACTGAGTTCACAATTTCTTGAATGTTGCTGATGAATTATGTTGGTTTTTTTTTCCTTAAGTCAAACGTATTCCAAAATGTTACACAGCAAGTATTGTTATTTGGAAATAGTGGGCTCTTGTTTGATCTTTTTAAAGGGAAAAGTATACTGGAGTGAACAATGTACATTCATCTAATCCAGTACAAAAAAAAAAAAAATATATATATATTTAAAACAGTTCTTAGAGAATAGCAGAGGAAATTGTGTTTGTTTTATAAATAAGGATTTTGAAAATAACTTACATATTTAACCT
>JAAGNO010012754.1:1454-25268 GCA_033439905.1 Ceryle rudis | reverse complement strand
GTACAAAAAAAAAAAAAATATATATATATATAAAACAGTTCTTAGAGAATAGCAGAGGTAATTGTGTTTGTGATATAAATGAGGATTTTGAAAATATCTTACATATTTAACCTGTCAATAGCGGCTCAAATTATAAAAGGGCCATAATATGTCTGTAATCCTAATGTGTTTCTTTGCTGTTTTGCAGGCAGACCAGTAATGATTGTAGTTGAATACATGGAGAATGGATCCCTTGACTCCTTTCTGCGGGTGAGGTGCCATTTTCTGATGACATTTGAATAAGACACCATTCTGAGTTAAGATTTTAAATCATTTATCATAAAATAATTTCTACATAATGTAATTCATAGACTTTTAGTGAAGAATAGAAGCATTTTCCCCAGGGCACATTTCTGAGGTAAAGCGATACATTAGAGCATGAGATTTAAACTTAAGAAACTTACTTAAATATAGAAACCACTTTTGTAGAACTTACTTCTACAAAAGTAGTTTCTATATTTAGCAAAAGGTATTTCAAATAGCATTTTTGTGAAGGAAAAGATAAATTGAAGCACAAATGCCTAGTCTTATGGGAGCAGTTAATTTTTTTCAATCACCTTAAAAAAATACTTCAGTATATTTTTGTTGTTGTTGTTGCAGTCTAGAATAGACTCAGTAATTGGTTTTATGTTATAATTCAAATCTAATTAGAAAACAGTTCAACTAATGCCCTGGCATTAGTTAAGCCCAGAGGTCACTAATAAACATTAAAGAAGGGATACAGAAAGCATGAATAATATGTTGTCACAATTGTATTTAATTTTTCTTAGAAAAGTAGAAGGGAAGGATGACCCCTCTAAGCTAAACTTATCCTAAAAGAACCCTTTTGTTAACAGAACCCATGGAAATGCTTTGGAGGCGCACTGACATATATCTTGTGTGAATAATTTAATTGTCAAGTATTCAAAATTTGTCTTAAAAAGTAAACATCAGCCCTTAATAGCCTGCTGCTTTCAATTGCCATCTTGTAGATTGGTAAAGCTAGGGTTGTAGGCAAGGTCGAGGAGTGGGGGATAGAGGGATTATGGGTTTGTGAACTTGTTTGAAAGGGTATCCCAGGCACAAAGGAGAGGTGTTCAACAAGGAGCTGTGAAAATATTTGCATGGAAATCTAGATGATTGCAATTCAAGGATGCTTTGGTAGCAGGAACAAGGAACTGCTAAGAGGAAAGAGTGAATAAGCAGGAGGGAAAGAACAGCCAACACTTCAGAAAGAAGGCTTAAATCAGAGAGGGAGAGAAAGTCATACAAGAGAAGAGAATCTGGAACAGAGGATACTACCCTGAAAGCATATCAGGGCCATTATCTTAGTTGTTTCTAGACTTTGTTTCTCCCTTCCTTTTCCTTTTGATAATTCCATAGTATTTTTCTCTAACATTTCTTGTTGTCCTCCTTACTGACTCTCCCAAATGTTTTTATATTTTCCTTTGTCAAGATACATGACAGGTATCTGCTAAGTTGTCAGAAACACACTGGCACCACAGTTACTGGTGAGAATTTGCTGATCTCTCAAAATCAGGTTATTTTTCTGGAGAGTTTGATATAGAATCATAGAATCATTAAGGTTGGAAAAGACTTCCAAGATTATCAAGAGCAACCATCTATCTAACACTGTAATAACCACTAAACCATGTTCTGAAGTGTCTTAGAAACTGGGTACATTGTAAAAATCACCCCCCTTGCCTTTCTGGCTTATCTACCTATCTATCTATCTATCTATCTATCTATCTATCTACCTATCTATCTATCTATCTATCTATCTATCTATCTATCTATCTATCTATCTATCTGCAGCAGACAGGGGGCTGCTGATTTGCATACCTGCGGTTTCCCTGGTCTTTCATTTTTCAGCAGTGCCCCAGGAAGACTTGCCTGGGCCTGAAACTCTGCTCTGTGTGTGTGTGTGCGCGCATGTGTGTGTGCAGAATTTCATAGAAGAGAATAAAATCAAATACTGAAATAATTCATAAGAGTAAATTACCTTTCTCTGAATTGCTCTAGTATGATATCTATATTCCAGTTATTCTTCATATGCATTTATTTATCAGAATAGTTACTACTTATTAGGATACTTTAATAGAAACTGACATCAGCAAAATTAAGATATTACTGTGAAGCAATACTTCTCACATTGCATTAGATATACTTGTAGGCAAGACTGCTTGGGGAAATGTGAGCTAATAATTTCTGCAGCTAGTTTCCATGTATATTATTTTACAGATTAAATTCACACTTCAGATCTGGTTTATTCTTCTAAAATGCTTTTTAAAAGGACTTCAGATAATATTCAGCATCCCAAAGCACTGTAGATAGTACATCAGCATTTCTGTTAATAATTAGCAGAGAAAGTGGCTGCAAAGTAACCTATTTAAAAAGAAATCCATCTGCTTCAGTAGTATTAGTTGTTTCCTGTAGATGTAAGTCTGCACTTTTAAAAGCTTTTGTGAAGATACAATGAAACAAAGAGGGTTTATCTTTAGCAATCCTATTGAAAGTTCAGTGAGTATAACAATTCTTATGTGGTGAGATACGGAAGGGCCTGTAAGATAGACTATCTTTCTTATTATTTAAAGGAATCACTTGTTACAGTGCAAAGTTATTTTACGGAGACGGGAAAATACCCATTTCTTGTCATAAGAAATATTTCCACAGACACTGCAACCTGCAAAAATAAATCAGCACATCCCTCCAACCTGGCATTGTTCAAGAGCCTGCAAAAATGGGTCAGTCTTACAATTCCAAAGTGAGATTCTGTGATGAACAATGTGAGGGTATTCTAGAAGTAAAACTCCTCATGGATGATGTTTGCCATCACCCTCCTCACAGCCTTGGTGGAATACTAGCTTCCATGGCAGTACGAGTTGTGCCACAAATCATAAGCTCCAAGTAAAACTCCCCTTGACCCTTAAACCCTAAAATCTTCACAGCCTTTACTTCCTTGCTTTAGGGAAATAAAGCAGCGTGATGTCAAGTGATCTGCACAGTATTGTGCACAAAATGCATGGCAGAGCATAGAAATTAAATCAGTTCCTCTGAATCCCAGGCCAGCAGCTCACACTCATCCTTCATCTTGTTTAGTGATGTATTTTGGTGGCTGTTATGTGACCAAGTCCCCAGACTGGTGCTTTACTTTCTGCAATCATATGAATTAAACAGCAAGCTCAGCTAGATTCTGTCTTCCCCACCCACAACATTTCCTGTATACTGGCTACTAACTTTGTGCTCTTGGGTGAAAAATTTGGCATGCATTTGCAATATGATGCTTCAAATATATTCTTAGTGGAAAGGCATCAGCTAATTAGAACCAATTCTGTAAGATCACAGTAATTAATTACAGCAATTGTGCACTGTCAGACATCTTAGATTGCTGGAAACAGTTGACATTAAATTTTCCTTGAACCAAAGTTATCTTTTTTTCTTATATGAGATTGACACATGTAAACTAATCATCCCACAAAAGTATACCTGAAATTTGCTGTCAATTAAATGGTCATTTGACCAGAAATAAGGTACATGTGCCTTTGTTTCTGGTAACACTTGGAGAAATTTCTCTGAAAAAGGATCTTAGCTTCCAGCTTAGTATTTCCTCAGGGGCTAGAGACTCCTCTTTCAGCATTGCTCCAACAGCTGCCAGGCAGAAGTAATCTGTGCTAGGAAAGAAAGTGACTAATACTTCAGCTTGGGGATTGAGGAGATACAGGTACGGTTTCCTGTTATCAACTTCACACACAGACTTTGGATGGAACACATTGTCTTTACCTTTCAGTCACCTGCCTGTGTCATGGAGATCTTATCAATCACTTATTCTGTAAGCATATGAGAAAAATAATAAACAGTAGACAAAGAGTTGAAAGGGCAGCTATCTGTATTGATAGTGTACTTAGTAAGTATATTGGATAGTTGCAGTCAGGTATGTTTGCTCAGGCTTGTTGATAAAACCTATAGAAGATAGGAGAAGGAAGACAAATGAGAAAGACACATCATAGAAAAAAAATAAAAGCCCTAAGAACCACAAAACCTTTTCAGCAAGCAGTTTGCCATTGCTGTGTGTTTGAGATGCCTGTTCTTTGAGCATGGCCCTAAGTAAACCATATGGGTATTGAACCATTGCTTGGTCATCTTGCGGGCTTCATACGTAATATAAATGCAATCCCAGTTTGCTGAGGGGGAAAAAAGAGATGAGTGCCATGTTGCACCTGAGCCCATGCAGCAGTTTGGAGGATGATACAGTAATATAACCCATGTCTGAAGCCCAGTTTCACTCCATCCACCACACTTTCCTCAGTCTTGCCTGTCAGATGATTGCAATAATTCCTATAAAAGTCCTTTGCCGAGAAGTTGGTCCTTTCATTCTGACACACCCTTCTCCACTTAGCCTGCTAAGTAGATACCTCACAGACTTACAGAGCTATTGGGTTACATCTCATCTACTGTTTTCACATGGTCAGTCTTGGCTAAAGTAATTGGATTTAGCATCACATAGGCAGGAACAGGGTGATTAGGGTCTAGGTGTCTTGTGTGCTTGGGGTGCCTCTACTCCTTCTTGGGTCCCGTTGCACAGTATGACATCTGAAGAGCATCTGCTGGCTGTGGTCTGTGCACATCCTCCTTGTACATCATTCAGTATGGGCATGGATTTAAACCTCAGAAAAGGAACACATCTAGAAGCTGAGTTTGGGGATGTTTGTTTGTGGTTGACTACAAAGAGACATGTAAAATGAACTAAAAAACTATCACCAGAGTACTTTAACTTCTTTCAGTATTTTTCTGCAGCTGCAGACTACCAGACTACTGGCAGTTTTTATTCCTACTCAGTGTCCAAGGTGTGCTAACCAATTGTCAGCACAGGAGGTAAGAACCAGGGACACAGCAATATTAATCAGAAAAACTCATGGTATTGCAGCAGGTTCTGTAGCATCCCCAATACTAAAGTGATATACCAGTTGTATCCACTGCACTCTATTTGCTCACGTTTCTTTATTAGGAAAGGAATGTGCACTCTCCAGGGATCAGTGTAGGATAGAAAGCTCCTCAGGTTTTACAGCATTTTCCCTTAATTATACCGTGAAGAGATAGATGTTGAGGCTTGAAAGATGCTCTAGTCTTGACCGGTTTTGTGAATCTCTGAGCTGTAGGAGGAAGGAATTCACTTACCTAGGATAATCACAGGGCCGTCTTCCTTTCTTCATTGTTAATATTTGCCATAGTAATGCTCCTCTTCCTACCTAAAAATTTGTGACCAATATATTTCCTTTCACTTCAGAAAATTAAAATATTCATAAAAACAAGTTAGACTTATTTACAGGCATGCATAATGGGTAAAAATGCTGTAAGATCTATTTTGTTCTTCCCCAAAAAATATTTTCTAAAGATTCTAAAAAAAAATATGCTTAACTGCCTTAGAGCACTAACTGCAGCAGGGTGTACTACAAATGAAACCCTGGAATTCATCACCAAATTTTAATCCTCAGGCCTGTCTAGCAGAGGCTAAGATAAGTGTAAAAATGTGTGGGGAAAAAAAAGTGTTACTAAGAGGAAATATTACAATATATTGCTCTTTGATGCAGTAATTGTTATGACATCTTTCTCAGAGCAGCTTTGCTTACCTTTTTTGTCATCTAGAGTTTAGATGCTCCAGCAGACACCTACACTGAGTGAGTTTGCAAGAAAGGGCACAAAGAGAAAAACTGAAGACTTGTAGAAAGTTCTACCAAACAATGTTGTAAAGTATATATTGTATATCCATCTAATATGGCCTCACTAAACAGCCTCGCCTTTGGGGAAAAGAGGCCAGATGGCCATTCCTAAGTTTAATGGTTCCCATTATTATTTATCTGCATCCAGAGAGGCAATAAAATTAGAGCTCATAACTAATACTCCTTCTTTTGCTTTCACACACAGCATTCATGTGCACTTTTATTTATTGAAGGCATGTTCTTTTCCTCAAAGGAAAAGGTGGCATTTTACTTTCAAAAATGATTGTGTAAAGAAGAAAACCTGCACTGGAGACTGCTGATACAAATATTTTTTCTGCAGTGGAAAAAAAAATAAAAAAGCACAACTAGAAAATGTGTTTGAATGAATGCGTTACCTTAATAGTGACATTGTAAGCAGCATGTATTTATATGATCTAAGATTACATTGAGAAGCTGTTGCTGATGCTAAAGAGCCAACATTTGTTCTCAAGCAATGTCTTACCCTGCTAAAAGGAGGTAGAAGACAGTATTTCTGATGCTGCTGTGAGAAGTTAATTTAGAAATGCTGGGTATTTTTAATCACTGTAAATATTCTTCTTATAGAGGAACAAGAAATTTATTACAAACTGTCTTGTATTTGAATCCAAAAAGAATTTGATAGGTAATGTGGACAATTTCAGTGTGCTCTTTATCTTTGCAAATTTATGGAGAATACATAAGAAGCCAGGAGATCAAACAGAGCCAATGTCATCCATGTCTTTAAAAAGAAGAAAAAAAGAGAAGCCAAGAAATTACAGGCCAGTCAGCTTAATGTCAACTACTGTAACACTGCTGGAACAAATTATCAAAAAAAGTATTTATAAGCACCTTAAAGATAACAGCGAGATAAGTATAAGCCTACATGGATCTGTCAAGAACAAATTATATCACACAGTCTGATTTCCTTTTGTAACAGGGCACAGGCTTCATGGGTATGGGAAAAGCAGTTGATAACATAAATCTTGACTTCAGTAAGGCTTTAAAACTCTCACATGAGATCCTTATGATCAGCTAGAGAGATATGTTCTTCAGGAAATTTCTGTTGGTGGACACTGTACTGGCTACATACTGTGTGGAGAGAATGGACTTTGGATGGAAAGACATATGAAGTAGGACTGTTCTGTCGTCTGTGTTTCCCCATATTTTCATTAACCTTATGGATCCTGAGACTGCAACTAAACTTACAAAATTTTCAGGCAATGCAAAGGTGAATAGAAACACAGGCAGGCAGCAGGACAGAGCTAGAATGTAAAATCACCACAACAAATTTAAGAAATATTTTTGTACCTAATTAGTTCTAAAAAATAATTTGAAATAGGTAAGGACAAGGGTGTGATACTCCACTGAGGGTGGAATAATCATCTATCAAGCAGAGTACGGAGAATAACTGTTCAGAAAATCTGCTGGAATAAATTACTCTAGAGGCTGCAGTAAATCAGGGGCCTCACATTGCTGTGAAAATGACAAATACCGCAAGGGAACCTAGAAACAGGAGTATCCCCTGCAAGGTCTGTGAAGTAACTTTTCCACCCTGCTTCACTTTGGTGAGGCCTCAGATTGCTCTGTCTTGTTCAAATCTTAATGCTTCAGGAACTGTATGGAGTAGGTGGGCAGAGTTCACAATAAAATTAAAAATTAATAGTTGCCAAGCAAATGAGATCTGTGGACTGAACCTGTGTAAAGCCCAAAGAAAAGGACAAGAGAGATACTTAGTCTTCATGGGCATAAAAAGCAGTTACAAAGAGGAGCCAAAATCTGTGCCAGTCATAGTGTCATGCTCAAAGGAGGCATCTTATTTAAGGTGTGGTATAGAGTGGGTAGGATAAGAAATATTTGCCCTACGAGTCTTTCACTGCAGGTTAGAAAAGCATGTCAGGAATGACACAGGGTGATGATTTGATCCTCCCTCGAAGTGCCTTCAAGCTCTGTGATTCTGTGAGAGCTATATTCCAATGCACCAAAGTGGACAGGGACATCTGATTATTCCAGGACATCCCTTTCTTGTTGTTGTAGATGAGTAAAGAAAACAGGTTCACAGGTTCCAAGGCTACTGCTGCTGTTCTGTCCAGACTTGAGGGTGGCTATTGCATCCTAAAAAAAGCTTTGTAAGGGCTTCATCTTGCATAATTTTTTTTGATAATAAAAAGATTTGCCATATTTTTAATGGTTGAAGAGGCACTTAGATTCTTGTGTAGGATCACTCAGCATTTAAAATGAGCTGAAGTAATTTCAGGTTTTTATGTATTACATTTAATGAAATTAGTTATTATCAGTTGTAGTTACAGAGTTCCCTCTGTTAACAGTTGCTTAAAGAAGAAATTGACGGTTGACCTTATGCAGTACCAATAATATAAACCTGAGCACAATCCATGGGATAATATGAAGCATGAGTTATACTTCCAGGAAATAAAAAGTTGAAAGTTGAATTTTGGAAGATTTGTCCTGATAAAGTTCTACAGTTACTTCACATGGTAGAATAGTAATAAAGGGTGTGGGGGTGAGAATTGGGGAAGAAAAAAAGTAAAATTCATGGGTGTAGATGAAGACAGTTTTAATAGGACAGAAAAGGAAGAAAGAAAAGGAAAAAGAAAAAAAAAACCCCACACAAAAACTAAATAAGTGATGCACAATACATCACCACCTACTGACCAATGCCCAGCCAGTACCTGAGCCAGCTCTCCCCAGTTTATATACTGGGCATGACATCATATGGCATGGAATACACCTTTGGTTCATTGGGGTCAGCTGTCCTTGCTATGTCCGATTCCAGCTTCTTGTGCACTCCCAGCCTGTGCTGGCAGGACAGTTTGAGAAGCTGAGAAGTCCTTGACTTAGTGTAAACACTGCAAAACATCAGTATGTTATCAACGTTATTCTCATCCTAAATCCAAAACACAAACTGCATAGCAAAAACTACATCTTTCCCAGCAGGAGCTGTCACTGACACATATGATCTAAGTTAGAAATAGACACACCATTTGGAATGCTATTTACCATCTAAAATAAGATCTAAATCATCTGCAGTAAAATATTTAGACCTGTAGAAAATCCTGTGTGCTTCTCAGAATATAAGAGCATAAAAGTCCTCTAACTTTTAGGGCAAATAAAGAAGTAGATTTTAGAATAGATGGAAGTCCAGAAATAATATGGAAAAATTCAGTGACCACACCTCCAAAAGGTTTCTGAATAGTAAAATGGAAAAAAGTCTTCTGAAGAAGAAAAATTCCACAGGTTGTAGAAGAGCACTGAACTAGTGCAAATTGGAGCTGGAAAGTAGCAGGTGAAAAGCAGTAAGAGAATCTTGGGATATCATCCTTCCTCCCCTACAGTAACTGACTCTCTTCACCAGCCCATTATACATCAGTGCTATTGATAGGTCTGTAACAGGAGGAGAATATTTCATGTCCATAAGGTTTTCAAAAGCAAACTGTAGCTGAATGATAAAACGGTATTTTTTCACGGCATTTGCAGTGCTGTATAAATGTAATGGCAACTACTCAGATATTGCATCTACACTCACCTGTTGAGAAAAGTTTATTTAGCAAAGCCATTAAAGCCTGATTAAAATTTGATGGGATGATAGGATAAATGTGGTAAGTCCACTGAGGTCTGAATTGCTGCCAGTATTGATTAACAACCTTAACACCCCAGTGGGAATCCTATCAAAAGCATGTTTCAAATCTAAGCCATGGGAATCAGAATAAAGCCCTAGATAACAACTGCCATATCATTCAGATGAGTGCTTTATGTCCCTATATGACAAGTGAATGAAACGAGATAATGGAAAGTTGCCAAAGGATTGGTTTGACTCACAGATGTACATGGAGACTTACAAGTGCTGAAAATATGAGGCCAATTCATACCGGGTATAATTTCATCAACTTAGTTGAATTTTCCAAGGGTTAAGTATGGCCCATAGGCTCTGTCTTGATCAGCTTAAATCAGACAAATATTTTGATATATTGGAAGATACCAAGTTTATAGATTGTAAGGGAAGACAACTGGCATGGAAACTGAAGCAGAAGTGATTACAGAGAGACTTGAGAGAGAGAAGACTGTTTTGCTGACAGGAAAAATGTAGTCCCAACTGCAAGGCTGGCAATAAAATGATACTAAAAAAAAAACAAACATGAGAAGGGACAGAGAACAGATGCAGAAGAGGATTTAGAGACCTATAGATGGAGAAGGAGGACAGAATAAAGTTGCAACTGTATGTTAGAAAGTCTGACATTTCTTTAAAGGCAGAGATTAGAAACCTGAATTTTTCATGTCAGGGCAGAAGCCCAAAGATATTTGAAAGGAGGAAGAGAATGGCAAAAATATGAGATTGTTTTTAATTCAGGCATTTCTGATATATTGGTAATGCAAATACCGAGATGTGGAAAGAGCAGAAAAAGTTTGTTTTATGAAAAATCAGTCAAGTGTGATCTAGATTTGAAAGAGCACAAATTAAAAAAGGAATGAATGCTTGTGATCCAAGGGAACAAATTAAAGGAGGTGTTGTGGATGGCTCTGAGATTTGTTGAAAGAATAGAACTTTTGATGATAAGGCGGACGTAAAATCTAGAGTTTGGGGGGTTTGATTTAGTTTAGTGCTTTGTTGCAGGGACAGTGGGGTCTTGCTTGGTTGGTTATTTTGCAAAAGTATATCATAGGTGCCCTGTTCCAAATCCTAATTCTACAGTTAGCTTAAAAAGTTAATGATACAGGGTGTGAAGAGTACTAACTGTTTGCAACCAGCTTAATAAATTTTGAGTCAACTGAATGTTTAGAATTATTAAATAAAAAGCAAAACCCAAATCCCGTCTGGCTTCATTACATAAAATACTGGATGAAGTTCATGAACTTACTGTGAACTCCTCCCCTACAAAAAATCATCTTGTTTAAATGTATGATTTAAGCAACAGAAATGTCCCAAATGCTGCTCAGAACAGTGCTACTTGTCTGTAGCCCAATGCTCAAGGTGTTGAAAGAGAAAATGGAAAGTTAACTTGCTTGCAGGGAAGAGCTGTTTGTTTTTGTTTGTCTATTCCTGTTACCGTAAAAGCCTAGCTTACTGAATAATCCATGAGAAGCTAAATGTCTGCCAGCTGAGGTCACAAAAATACTGCTGTGAGCAGTCTGCTGTAAGTGGTAGATAGAGCAGACCTGCACCAGGCAAAGAGCCCATAATCAGATTTCTGTACAGATACTTGATCCCCACTGCCACATATTTTGGGATCCTTTTGATGTAGGGGGTACAGAAGCATTAACTTTAATGTTGCAGATGAGAAACTAAGGCCCACCAAGACTGACCACATGGACAAGTGTGGTTAATAGCATAACTCTTATTTACATGTTCAGCTCCAACAGATTTCAGCAGGAATTAAGCAGCTTAATACATTCATGGGTCTGAGCTTAACGTGAGTAGTCGGCCAAGAAGACTTTGGAAAAGCTACACGACGCCTGAATTTTCAGCCCAAATCTTTTTTCTAATCTAGCATTCAGAGATTATATGGTGTTAGATGCAGAATAGACATGAGCTAAAGCCCCAAATATTTTCCAGGTTTGTTTTTTATAAAAACAAACACACAAAGAAACAACAACAAACCTCCCCACACCTCCAAAAAAGCAAGAAGTGAGGTAAGAGCAGTATCCTATGCAGTGAAGGCTGAGGCAATAAAAAGAAGGGGTTTTGTTTCTTGAGGCTGTGGATTAAGAGACAAAGAGAGGATTTTTCTATGTTGTCATTCTTCTATTAAAAAATAGTGTTTGGGGAAAGTGTTCTTAATAATTGTGGATAAAAGACATTAACTGCTGACCAAATTAAATACTTTAAAAAAGTTTGCAGCAGGCATGTTGGCTGGATGGGTTATAAATGTATTTTAAATATCAGCTGTAGATAATATCACTAGGATGAAATTAATGAAAAGTAGCTGTGTTCTTTGAACTTGCCTCTTTACTTGCAGAAGCATGATGGCCACTTCACAGTCATCCAGCTGGTTGGCATGCTGCGGGGGATTGCATCTGGCATGAAGTACCTCTCAGACATGGGCTATGTACACCGTGATCTGGCAGCCCGTAATATCTTGGTCAACAGTAACCTCATGTGTAAAGTCTCTGATTTTGGTTTGTCACGAGTGTTAGAGGACGATCCTGAAGCTGCTTACACAACAAGCGTAAGTTTGTCTTACCTAATTTAAACAGTTGATCACCATGTTCATCTTTTATTCCAGTTTCAAATCTGTCTGTGCCACAGGAAAAATAATTTGAATTGGGTTTGTTCCTTTCTCTGTGTGGTTCAATAGCACTGCCACTGGGTTTGAGGGAAGTTGTTTCGATTTTTGGCTGTGTAAGGGATGTGTAATAAACTCAGGCAAGTCGGTGTTTTCAAGCAAATATGCAAGTATAGGTTTAAGATCTTTTCCATTCTTACTTAAGTTTTGTGTTTGTTTTTTTTCAATTGGGTTTTCTGTTTTTCCACATCGTTTCCCCTGCTACTAACCTGTGTTCATTTACGATGATATGTTTTCAAAGAGGGCGATGCGGAGGAGAGACTCTCACCAATTCCACTGTTAAAAGCATGGTGTCAAACCTTGTATTCACAAATTAAAATTTTCATTTTGTTTCACTTAAGCTTGCCTTCTAACAGGATATTTAAGACCTTTGTCTGCAAGGCTTGTCTCATTGCATTAATACTTAGATTTCTTATGTGATGCAAATAAATTCTCATAGTAAAAAATGGTTCTTGGGTAGGGTTTGTGTTGGGTCGTTGGTTTTATTTTCTTTCTGTTGTTGTGGGGAGTGTTCCACTGAAGTGAAAAGTTGTTGAACATGGAGAAGCTGGTTCAAAACTAACTTAAAAGAAAAAAGTAAACTGCACCTGCAGTATGAAGAAAGTAGGGGAAGGAATATGTTGGTGCTAATAAAATTGGAGGTTCAGATACAGCACTTTTTCACAGTACTAAAATGTTCAAATGCATTCTTGTTATGATTATTACCACAACATTACAAATCTTAGCTAGTTATAAGATGTTTTCTAGTAACTTTCATATCTATCACTGAAATTAAATTATTTCAGAGACAGAGCACGTTCTTATTAGTATCCTCACAAAATGCACAGAATTTGTATGTTCCCATAATAGGGCACAGTGACAGAAGTCTAATAGAGGTAATAAATAAGCATTAAATAATTTATTTCAGCCTATTCCAACCTTTTTTCCTATTTCACTTTAAAAAAGTGATGTATGGCCAAAATGAGGAACTCATCTAATTTATCTGTATTGTAGTAAGTACTCAGGTGTATCTATTGAATTCAATATAGCTATTGTAATGCGATTACAGATCTTACATATTTATTTTCATTGGTTGGTTGTTGTTGGTTTGGGGTTTTTTGTGGTTTGTTGTTTTATTTGTTTACTTTCTGTTGTTTGATTGTTTTCTTTTTGTTGTTTGTTTTGATGTGGGGTTTGGGGCTTCTTTTAGTTTAAGCCCAAAGTAGAGGTGTTCTGATAAATTCATTATGAATTACACTTCTTAAAACAAGATCTACCCAAAACTACAATCTAATTAGAGCAAAACAAGTAACTTTGCAAATTTTTCTGTCAGTATTAATATGCAAGCTGGGAAGGGAGGGGGAAATTATAGATTTTTTTTTTTTCCCTTCATAGGGGAGATTTCCCTCATTTAGTTCTCAAAACTCTCATTTAGTTCTCTTTTGCTTCACACTGCTTCTTAGTATGGGGCTTGAAAGGAAAAATAAACATTACTGCAGCTTAACAAGTTATCACATGTTGGCTGAGCCTTGCTAATTGTCCATGTGAGCATGCTCAGCTGGCAGCAAATGCCCCCAGTGACAGACAAGTTAAGTTCTATTGCTCAGCACAGATCATGGGCTAATCAGCTCAGCTGGTGGAAGGCACTCGAAATTGCTAAGCAGTCTCTCCCAGTTAGGTTCAGGACAAATACCAAACGATAATTTGAGGTTTTCAGTTATTATTTATCCTTTAAGTTTCCAATACTGAATAACTAGTTTTTCAGAGTAGTTTGTTTACCTTTTTCATCATAGCTAGAGTTGCCTTTAATCAGGAAATGCTATGTTGTTAAAAAAAGGAATATTTCATGGCAATGTATCTGTGTTGAAGGACTCTATTGAAACATAGGATAAGCTTTGATTGAATACTCGTCATATTCCTATTGGTTCACCAAGCTCATTAACATGATAGTCTGTGAGGCAGCTATTGTAGGTGGAATACCTCTGACCCATTGCTTCAGTCCTCCAAGGTTGCAGCCACAGCATGCTGAGCATTTCCATCAGGGTACTGCAAATAAGGAGGGGACATTACAGAGGCTGATGGCCAGTGGTAGGACCTTGTGTCAGCCAGACGTTTAAGGTGAATCTGCTTCAGCTATGAACTCCACAAAGAAGATCAAAAAGCTTTGAAATTCAGGTAGGAAAATGCTATGTGTCATTATAATATGAACTAGGAACTTTGTAAGTGGGAAGAATTCAAAGCGACAGTCAGGCAAGATAGAAGTTAAAAGCATTTTAAATCAGTCATTTCTTCAACTCCTGCTGCCTCTGTTCTTGCAAGGGAGTCTTCACATACAGACTGTTTCGATCGCTGTGGCTGAGTCTGCTCAATTCCCTTCTGTCACCTCTGGTCCCCGGGAAATGTCCTTCCCTCATTGCTGAGGGCAGCCTGACTGCTGCAGTCCCTGTTAGGTGTTGCAGTCATTCTGTACGATCTGGTGATAGCCAGGTTTTCTGTGGGATGTTCTTTCCTGATGTACGCTCCCTTCTCTAGGTCTTGCTCCCCTTGAGCAGGTCCAGCAACTGTTCTCTGTCGAACGCTCCGTAGGGAGTCAAATAGCCTGATAATTTTTTTTTAAAGTAACACAGCACAATTATGGCCAAAATGGGGTGTAATAAAGAAATGCTTGTCACAGTGGCTGGGGAGGAACCAGTGAAGACTTTCACCCTTAAAGCATTTTTTCAGTAACAGAAGAGAACAGAACCTCACACTGGATGTCGTGTCCTCTTGCAGCTTTTGCTGACCATTGTTATGTCACTGACTTTTTTCCTCATCACAAACTTCTTCCCGACAGCAGGCCACATGTATTACTAGAAGGTTTTATAGCATTTATTCGGTTCCATACTATTCTTTTGCCATATGAAGGTTAAACCCTCAGAACTCTTACAAAGCTTTTGGCGCTTTTAGAATTTATTTGTACTTCCTTTCTACAGACACTATTCTTGATAACAGCCCAGTACTGTAGCTACAAGAAATCTGTAGAGTGGGTCTACATATTGAATAGCAGTATTTTTAGGCTTACATCTCCCAGTACACCACTGTCTGTCAGTGCTCAGAGGAAACCATGATTAATTTTTAATTCCCCTTTTTGTCTTCGTCCTGGTGTCACAATTAGAATGGTACAATTAGATGTTTTCTTTGGAAACAAGCTACAGTACAACCTAAGCCAAAAAATAGAATTTTATATCTGTGATGCTGTGGTCAATATTTTGTGAATACGTTCCCAGACATAACAGTGTAAACTGATGGAAAAGACAAACTGTGGCAAAACAGGTTTCATCCTTCGCAGAATAAACGTAAAGGCCGTTGTACCTTTACCACATCTGAGCAGGCACGGCCTCGAGTCAGATGATCATCATCTTTTGCTTTGTCTTCCTGTTGTCCTTCAATATATATATCTTTCTCTCTACTTGCTGTTTTAGAGTGGATCTTACATTCTTTCTATTGGCACATCCTCCCACATGCAGAAATCAGTCTAGGAAAACCAACACTGATAGGGAGAATCTGGAAAGGAAGCCACCTAGAAAATCACTACATTCTGTGCTCCCACTGAAACACTAGTTAGCAAATGATATTCAACTAAGTAGTGATGGAAAATTTGACAGATGCCCCCCAAAACCACCATTTCAGATCATTGTGTTTCCCAAGAATTTCTAGAAGAGCTAGGAACACCTGGCTGCCAATCTTTGTGTTTCAGATTTATCGGGAAAAGATAAGGTAAGTTTTGGGATAAATGAATAGTATGTTTTTTTCCCACGAAGACAAAATTTTCATTTTTAGCAGTGGTTTCCAAGGCAACAGTCACTCATAAAAAGACATTTCTGGTATATAGACATGCATTTCTGTTAATACAGAGGACATCTAGGCTCTTGCATCCCTGTTTTTAGATAGACTATGTTATATTAATTGATTTCATTTTAAACATAATCAGGGTTCACATGTATTTCAAAAAGAACCACATGCCTTGAGAAAAACTGTTTACAGGTAGCAAAATGTATGCATATGTATAATCAGCACAGGATCTGTGGCATGACTGCAAAAATGACTAAAATGGTAGTTCTGTTAAAGGCAAGACCTTAATATTCTGCATTAAATCTGATTTTTAGTGAGACAAAAAGCTACAACAAACAGAATTACATGATAAACAAAGAAATGTATTCTAGACTTCTTTCTCATCAGCTTTATTTCTGAGCTCAGCCTCAATATATAGAATATTATTTCTATAATAATGGTTTAGAGAATTGATTTATTATATTGCACTTCCTAAATTATTTTATGAACTTCATGGCTCTGACTCTTCTCAAGCCATTTGGATAAAGTACCCCATCCAGGGAGATTTCAGGCTTATTAAATTAAGTAGAGGACCAAAACAAATTGATGCCATTAATTTACATAAATACTGGCAAGTAGCAAAATGTTGGAGAGGGAACAGGATTTCATAATTTTTACTTTGTTACGTGATTTCTATCAATCAAGATATTTTACGTTTTTTATTATTTGTACACAAATAATGGGTTTGGGGGGAGGAGGTTTAATTTGCTAAAAAGTAAAATGATGCATATGATTTTGTAGTTAGTTTGGGATGTCAACTAATAATTTCTGAACAACCTCAGTGCTATGACAAACATAATGCCTAGACATTTACTTTAAGAATCAAATTAATCCTAGACAATGGAGTAAATTGAAAATTGATTATTGACAACTATTCAGAAAGAGAAAAAGAGGCTGTGTAATGTAAAGGTCTGTATTAACCTGTTTTCTTGAAAACTAAATGGTGATATAAGGTAGAGCACAATTATTGCAACTAATTAATTCTGTCTGTAGTGTGACAACAGCACATTTTGTCATCCCCAAATGGTGGGAAACATGACAGACAAGATGCATCATGACCACATTTGGTTCTCAGTCTGAAACCAGGCATGAGGTGTGGAATCACACCAAGACTCTCCCTTATTTGGAATTTTTTGCAGTTGATCTTGCTAGAGACTGGCTGAAAAAATGAGTGGGCTAATGTTTGTAACAAGTTAATGACCTGCAAGAAGAATAATACTTGGTGTCCTTGAGCTTTGCAACTTCATCTTGTACGGCTGAAGCCTGGCAAGGGTACCTTGCCTGAATAGTGTGTTGAAAGCCTAGTTGAAACCACATGGCCTGGGCCTGTTTGCAAACCCCACCTTTCTCCATCTTTCCATAGCCAGGTAAGCTGTTTGCAGTAGCTTTACTTTCCTCACAGCATCTACCATCCTTAGCATCTAAAAGGAGGACATGGGCATTCACAAGTCCTCTGAATCTTCCTTGCAGCTTGTAAGGCAGTCCTACAGTCTGACACCTCCAAGCAGAAAATCATTTGCCTTCTCTAATGACTTCTAGTGGGATGAGTAGGACAGACCCTTCTTCTCTCTGTGGTACTCACACCATTGCATGGTCTTCCTATTGAGTCTGAAAATCTTTCTCTTGTCTCTCTTTCCCATCACATCCACTCTATAGCCAAGCATCAGATGCAGGATATTTGCTTAAATGCTATTTTGCAAGATGACAGGTTATCTGGCAGTGAAGGGAAAGGAAAAAGGACACTTATTTTTCACTATTACCATTTAGTTAAGAGGTAAATATTTAGACCTTGAGGCCACAGATAAAATGTATGCTCTTCGTGACCCAACGCCTACTTTTTGGGACAAGTGCTGATGTTTGCAGAAACTTTTTAACTAAGGGTTGTATCCTTCCAGGGCTGCTATGTCAGATTGAAATATTGTTTGCCAAATTAGAGATATGGAACTCAATGGGATCCTCAAGAGGTTGTCTTTTGGTAAAGACAATTGGTATCATCTTGCTGCATCAGGAATGTTGTGTTTCTGTGCAGGAATCCAGCTGCTGGCAGCTGCTACTTATCTCCAGACACCACATGTCCCTATTCTTACTTAGCTGGGCATCAGCCTGCTGAATGCTATGTTGCCTTTGTGGGCTTTGGCAAAATTTAAGTATTTTAATACATCCACTCTCTTAGATTCTCTGTTCAGCTTTTATCCAGCTTTGATCCCAAGTTCATTTAAAAGTTTTTCTGGTATATTTAAACCTCCTTAAAGTTAGCAATAGAAATGTTAACATGATATAACATAGATCTTCCTCCTATGGGTCGTCTTCTATTGTGTTCTAAGGAAAAGAATGAACCGTAAATATAAAATTATATTCTCTCTCCATGCTTTGTCTTTCTACTTCTGTGAGTACTCTCTTCCTCACTGTAACAATTGTCATTTGAGTTCTGAGAATGTATGAAAAAAAAAAAAATTGCATTTAGATGTGCAGAGAATCAAAAGGAGCTTAATCCAGAGAGATTCCTAAATCAAATGATTGAATTTAATTGTAAAGCTTAATATAATAGCACTCTCATCCCTGCTTTTCCTAACCCCCCACGTCATCCCAAAATGGGGCTCCAAATACACACTTGGCAGAGAAACACAGTTGGAAATTTTGCATTTCACTTTTTCATTCTCAAAATCATTACGTTGATGAACTCACCAGAAGTATGCCCTAACGTCTTGGCTGTAAAAAGGGTGATATTTTGTACTTCATTCCTAATGTGACTTTCAGAGCATCATCACATTATTCATCATAACCTAATTTAATTTCCAATGAAAAGAAATTGTAATCAATCTAAAAATCACTGCCTTTAGAGATCTGCAAGCTCTGCTTTCCTATTAACTTGGATTTTAACTTTTTGTCTCTCTGACTCCTCCCAATTTCATATTAGCAGATTTCAGTATTCAATTCTACATGCATATGCTTTGCTATTTCTCAGATTAGTTCTGTGGTCATCTCTAACTGTGGCTATGAAAAATGAAGGTGTGCGTTCACAAATGACTGACAGGTTAGGATTAAGAATTGAACTACTTAAAGACCTAAAGTTTCAATGCTGTTAAAGACTGTTGCATCTAGGAGATAAACAATGAATTTGCGACATTTAATACTGATAGTGTCTGCATTGATTATTTTTTAGTGTAATATTGTCTGGGAACAGGAAAGCATATTTTGGTGCAGTATTTACCAACCTTTCTGAAATTTATCCAGCAGAAACACAAACTTTCTTAGGAAGTTCCCATTTGTGGGTTATTATATAGCACATTACTCTTTGGCATCTTTCACTTTAAAATATCTTTCTCTTTAAAGTATTCCACAGACTCTCAGGGGTTGATATACCCCAGGGTGGAGTATCTTCTATTGTCTCACTGCATATGTTTTGTTACTGAACTCATGGTATCTGCTGTAGTAAGGAAAGATATAGCAATTAGGGTCACGAGAGGTATCCCAGATTGAGAGGGATTCCAACAGTTGGAAAAGACCTTTTGAGCTCTGACGATGAATACAATTAAACGTAGCCACTATTCCAGAGGATTAAGAGGAAAATGTATCTGCCTACTGCAGAGATGTGAAGAGTAATGCAAGAAATTCACATCAGTGAGTCTTATATAGACTAAAAAATTGGCTCAAATGATAACTGGAAACACACTGTTCAATAATGAATGGTCTAGGTCAGAAGTGTATATGCTTGTTTCAAAAAGTACAAAAATAAAGGTACATTCAATTTAAGTTAAGTGATGGGAGAATCAAAATTATTTTAAAGATGGCCAACAATTTTATCACACAGTGTGTAGTTAACTATGGAGTTGATTGCTACATTTGGGCCAAGTTTTCAACATGTTGGGGCTTGATATTTGGTTGGGTTTTTTTTTTAAAAAGGGAGGTGACTATTCTTAGAAAGAAATAATATCCAGTTGCTACAGTCAATAGCAATTTTAAAGAGCAATGAAACCTCATATTTCAGCCTAAGGGAAGAAGGAAGGAGGACAGGAAGAAAACAAATGTGCAAGAGAATAGTAGCCAAGTGTGGATTATTTTCAAGCTTTTGCACCTTCCTCTGAAACATCTGCTATGGCTACTACCACAGGTTATAGGATTAGAGCACCTTGTGTTTGATTCAGTATAGCAACTCTTGCTTCAGAGTCTGTGGATGTGTAGGATGTCTGCTTGTAAAAGTCCTTGAATGTAGACTACACCTTTCTAATAGACATGCCCTATCTCATACGAAAAGGGCTGTGCAGGATTCATGCAGTGAAAGTTTGGGCCACATGCTACATAGGTGCAAAAATAAAAATCATCCTGGTGTCAAGACTTTTCAGTAAGTCATTGCTTTTAAGTAGTTCAGTTGTTCAAAAAGTATGTGCTATGAAAGCAGTAACAAAACATGATTGTGGGACTCAAAATCCAAATGGAAACAATTATGTAGTGGAGCAGAATCCAACAGAAGAGCTCTAAAATTGTGTACAACAGTGAAAACAGGCAGACCAGGGCAAGCATATAAATCTGCAGAAGTTTAAAGTGTTTTGTGGCACTACTGGAAGTTAATATAGAATATCAAATGTAACTAGAATCACACGGAATCACAGAATGGTAGGTGTCAGAAAGGACCTCTGGAGATCATCTGTTAAGGGAAAAACATTGCAGAGATCAAAAAGGGTAAGAGAATGTAAGGAGGCAGAGACTATCATTCAGTATTTGAGCAATGTAAATAGTGACAAAAATTAGTGAAGGTAACTTTTGTAGATAAAACGACTGGTGCAAAAACTTCGTTAAAAAAAATCATAAGACACTGGAGTGGTTCTTAACGAGCAGCTTAAACAACAGCTATTGCAATGGAATTTTATGGAATAGAAATGAAGAGGAAACTAGCCTCATCATCGTCAAAGGCTAGATGAGGTTTTATAGGACCACTGTTTTTTTATATCATTCTTTGTTGTTAGGTTCAAGACAGAATTCCAGAAAACAATTGATACAGCTTTGTGCATCCTGTGAAACAAACCTACTTTCTAATCTGTAGTTTAATCACATAATAATACAATAATGTCTTTGGGAAATGCAAGCTTCATTACCAGGAGATAGTGATTTATTTAATGGGTACCTGTTTGTTGGAGTGCACATGACCAGCCAAAGACATGAAGCAGCTCTACAACATCCTGCTTCTGCAAAGGGAAGAGACTGTCCCTTAGCAGACCCATTTTGCTGTTAATTTTCCTTCTGTGTAGCTTGCCATAGCATTGCTGAGTCCCTGCTGGTAGGGAACACAAAAGCAGTTTGACTATAGAGAGAGACTGCCATTTAGAAAGGAAACAAGGATAAACTGGGGCGCCTCTGGAGCTGACATCCCTCAAAAGGTGGCTGTTTGTGACCATACTGTTGTCTTCAGGGTATTTAATAGCCTGCTGAGTGTCTATCTCTACAAAAGGTTGTCCTTAAATGCCTGCATCAAGCTTCAAAGTATGGTGGGGATTTTTATGGTGGGTTTTGGTGGTTGTTTTGTTGTGTTTTTTCTCCAGACAACTTACATTTTGAAATGTTTAAACATAACAGATACTCTTATCTATTTTTAGAACTGTAATTGCCATTGCTTCTTGTGACCTAATGAGCTGATTAGTAATTTGAGGAAGGCAGAGATAGGGACAGTTTCCCTGCAGGCCTTAAATAATACCTTCCATTGCCTAAGGAGAAAATTATAAATATGTTTTACTTCTGCTTTAGCCTAGAGTAAAGGATTATTCATCAAGGGCGGCAAAGCGCTGACTGGTTTTCACATCACCAAGCCTGATGTTACATCATTAACTGGTAGAACATCTACAAAGTTATTTGGGGCAAAGTGATCATTCCTTACTTGTAGTCTGGTGGGTTTATAGCTAGTGGTGGAAGGACTTTTTTTTTTTTTTTCTTTTCAATACTTTTTTCCCCCCTCTTACAGACAGTGTTACCTCATAGTCATGAGTGTTAAGACTGCCTTACAAGTAGGCAATGCTACTTCTCTGAGAAAATCTTAAACAGCTATGCAAGGACAGAGCTGGGAGAAGAAAGCCAATGCACTTGCAAATAATTGCTGAAGTAATTGTTAAATGAAAACTGAAGACTATGAATCTCAGAAAACTACAGGTGAAGTTTTCAGAGAGACTACAAATTGACCAAGGCCCTAAAACTATTGATCTCAGCTGGACGTGAGACCCTTGGAAAATTCTGTCCATGCACACTACTCTCCTTGGAAACCAAGTCTAATAAAGTTAAGCAGTACACTAATATGTAAGTGTATACATGCATTATATACTGTAAGCAGTCAGAACACTTTATTGTAAATTCCTCAAACTGCTAATAGATTTTTTTTAAGTTAATCACTATCAGCATATTAATCTAATTTTAAGCACAACTGGGTTTTTATCTGCATATGATTTAATCACATGTGTTTGTAATTTAACTTTTTATCAGAGATGCCATTTTCAAACTACAATTGAAGAAGCTCTTGTAAACATGCAGAACATGCATACAGGTTTTAACAATACCTTCATTCACTTAGAATGATACTGTCCACACTTAAGATTAAAAAGTAGGTGTACTGACAAGGTCATTGCTTGTTGCTGATTATGCGACTGAATATAATGCTGAACACCTGTTTTGTCAGGCTATTGCTAATAATGGACCACAGTTTGCTTGGTATTTTAATACTCAATATATTGACCGAGGTGCAGTGTATCATAAAATATCTTTACGATGTTAACTACACTGGAACATACGTGCAGTGTGCGTAGCTCCTGATATACTGTTTAATGAGTTTAAAGTCCATTAAGGTCAGAGCTGTGGCCTTCAGTAGCATGTGAGCTGGCAGTAATTACTGAAGGTTATAGTATTCTGATATATAGAACAAGCAGAACAACCTCCTAAAAGCTTTGAAAAAGAATGTGGCTTAGTTATAGGTGGGTGGGGTTTTTCTCATTCAAAATTATTGGTACCTTTCAAAGGCAGGTTAAGAAACTAAATTTATTTACTGTGTGCTGTTGAAGTCAGAAGAGGAATTCATTGATTCATTGGGAAAAGAAAACCATTCAGCTCCAGTGATCCAAACAGCTCAGCTCCAACTACTATTTAGCTGCTGTTAGGTGGAAGGAAATAAGATCTGGATGATTTTTTGTTTTCATTTATTGCTCCACTCTCCATGGGAATTTATGATCCATATTAAATACTGCTGTAAAAAGTAACTTCTCTGCATATAGCCATATAAAACTCCTGAAATGAAAATTCAGAGTAGGTTGAAAATTTGAAGCAGTTGGCTACACCAGGCTTTTGTAAAGCTTCATAATTAAATCTTGACACATTTCACAGTAAGATGTAATTCTTGTATTATGTCCCTTGAGTACAGTCAAATGAATGCCTGACTCTAGTCCCATCTAAGAGTACTTTAAAACAAGCAAACAAAAAATCCTCACCTGTTAGACATGGTTATGTAAAAGCAGACATTTTTTATAGGCACAGTCAGATGCATATTTCAAAGCTCACATTGAAGGAGCCTAGAGAGAAGGAAGCTTATACTGTGGCTTCAGATGCTGTAGGAGATCATTTATGTTTCTGTCTCAATTTTCCCCTGCTGAATTGTTTTATGCAGTGAGGGTGCTGCACCAAATGGAGAGCAAACAATTATAACACTAGAGGAGACCAAAAATTCTTGGCAACACTGTTAGGCTATGATGCAGTCTTATTTTTGAGACCCAGGAATTCCTGTGTAGTAAAGAACCAAAAACTTGGATGCACCTGTTTTTTCCAATTCTTTTTTTTTTTTTTTTTTTTTTTTTTTTTTGTGGGTTTGTTTTTTTTTTTTCCGTTCTTGGGGAATTTTTCTCCCCTGTTTTTTCCTGTTTGTGGGTCTCCCTTCGTTTCCTCATTCA
>JAAGNO010012753.1:0-13622 GCA_033439905.1 Ceryle rudis | reverse complement strand
CCGTGATCCCTGGAGGGGTTTCCAAGCCCCCCGTGGAGCTGTGGTGCTGAGGGCCAGGGGTCAGTGGTGCCCTGGCGAGTGGTTGGACTTGATGATCTGAAAGGTCTTTTCCAACCGAAATGATTCTTTGATTCCTTGATAATTCGCAATTGGGCATAACGAGGCAAGCGAGCAAAACTAGTGTCTGAACGTAGCAGAGCAGGAACTCTTGTGCGTTCAGTCTGGGCTCGTTACCCGTCGGCGTAACCCATCAGTCACTGCTGGCAGGAGATGGCGAGGCGATGGCTGGCGAGCGAGACGCTGACACTCGGCGCGTTACACTGCTGAGCGTCCTCAAGTAAATCCTCCCTCTTCCTAACAGCTACTTTTCTACCTCAGCTTTTCGGGTAGCCTAAATAAAAAGAATCTTAGAACTAGGAAATCAAAGCTACAAACCATTTGAGTCTTTGTTTCAGTTTGTTCTTCCAGAAGGAGTGATATATTCTACAGTTCCTTCTGTTTCAACCACATCTCCGGCTGTGACTGGAAGCGATGACTTAGGATGGCAAGGGGGAAGGTGACTGGGCATAAATCACGCGCTGCTCAGGTCAGCAGGGAACGACGCGTCCTCTTCCTCCTGCCGAAGCTGGCGGCAGCGCGGGCGGGTGAAGGGGGTACGTGGGTTCCTTTCGCCGTACTCTGCAGCAGCGCCGATCGTTGCCGAACTTGAGAAATCCCCGTTTCGGTTGGGTGTAGCGTGTGCGATGGATGGGCTGACGCCTCCCCTCCAGGAATAAACTCTGTTGCCAGAGGTGGAGATGTTTGTGTCTTGAGAGGTATCGTGGTCGGTGGAAGTTGAGCGGCGTGGTCTGTTCTTCCAGCTGGCTCGTTCGTATCCTTGAATGCAAATGTCAAATTAAGTCAGTCAAGCCTTCAATAGGCAGATACCCACATCCCTTAGTTTTGTCACGGGAAAAATCCAGGGCAGAACTAGCTACGGAGGCAGAGCTGTTTCTCTTCTCAGGGTGGTTACCTTCAGGTTTCCGAGCAGATGGGATGTGGTGTGACACTCCACTGCAGCAGCCTTTACTGTGTCGCTTCTGAGCACGAATAGATGTTCTCCGTGGCCAGCGAGCCTCGCCGAGAAACCTCAGGGATTCAACTGTCGAGTGTGTTGATGCGTACTTTGCTTTACAGTTTTCACTTTTGATTTAAGTTGGCGTTAAGTCTTCGCTCGCTCGGAGCTTTGCGCTGTTTTGTGCGCGGGGCGGGACAATGCAGGTCTCTGAAAGGGCAAGTCTCTGCCCAGCGGGCCCCCTGCAGTCGATGTGTTTTTCTCCTCTGTGTGTTACCTGCCAAAAGTCCTCACCCCCCAGCTCGTCGCGGATGCTGTCGTGTGTTTGTTGTTGTTATGCAACGCCTGGTTTGATCCTTCTGATTTGCAGAATTGCATAAACTCCGTTTGACTCGGTGCCTTGAGAGAAGGGAATGCTTGGGCTCCAGCCCTGGCACATCCTGCCTGGGCTCCAGCCCTGGCACGTCCCGCCTGGCGTTAGCAGAACAAACAGTCCGAGCTTTAGGGGCGGTGAGTTTAGTACAGCTTAAAGGTTACTGAAGCTCTGACCGGGAGAGCGATTGTTGCAGAGCTTGACCAGTTGCTGATGGTAAAAAGAAAGAAACGTTTGGAATATTGGAATGATTTCCTTCCTGTGTGGATAGCGATGCTGCTGCTGCGATCTGTCTGCCGCCGGAGGACTCCGTCCTGGGGCCACAGGAGGTGGCACACAAGGGAAAGGATTCTGTTCTCGACTCGGATGTGGAAAGAGCACGTGATTTCAACGGTCCTGTTTTACATCTCTTCAGAGATGTAACATATTCCGAGTGTTGTGCGGTGCCGCTGTTGTGCTGTATACGACTGACATCTCTCCTCTTCTCCTCTCGCAGTGAATCTGAGATCCTGCACCACGACAAACAATATGAGCCTTTCTACTCTTCCTTCGTTGCACTTTCTACACATTACATCACTACCGTGTGCGGTCTAAGTAAGTGCTCCACATCCTCTGAATCTCTTGCTCTTGATGGGACGTAGTAAAAGTGAACTAGAACTGTTGTCCTTCCCGTATTTGTCTCGAGCCCTCTCTCTGAATCAGACTTCTAAGTGCACGAGGCCGGTGTTGCTCCTACACCGGCAGAATGTCACTTCAGGTGAGAGGGGAACGTGTCCGTAGGAGCGTTTGGCCTCCCAGCACTGGGTGGCGTTGACACTTCAGTTGCTTATTCATTGGCCTAACTTCATTTAGGGAAAAGAATTTTGGGCCTAATAAAGCGTTTAAATCTGTTTTCAGTATTTTGAGGTTTTTCCTTTAACAGTTAAGCTTCCTAAGTTGGAATTAGTGACCCAAAGCATTGCGACTCAAAATATTTTGTGCAATTTTGGCTGGCAGAATTGGGGCAATTTTGGCAAAAAAAAAGAAGCGGGTTTGGTCAGCTTGTTTTGTGTTCTTCGGTGCTTCTGTCGGTATTGAATAACACTGCTGGGAAAGCTGCTGTATCACCCTGCCTGGGAGCAGGTATCAGCCTTGCTTTCCTGCCATTTCTTGGGTTACATTTTAACGAGGCTGAAATGACAGCGCATCAGCGCGTTGGGCACGACGGATCGGGCGCGCGTTGCGTAGCATTCTGTTTCCTTGAAAGCGTTAAGAGCCTAAGACTCTACATTATTTGCAAACTTGTGCCGAGTGACGCAGCATCTGCTTTTTGCAGTACCGAGGAACCAGCTGCAGTCGGTGGCAGCTGCTTGTAAAGTCCTGATTGAATTCTCGCTGCTGCGTCTCGAGAACCCCGATGAAGCGTGTGCTGTTTCACAGGTGAGCGTGGATTTTCACCGCCTGGGCATCTGAAGTTTTGGCCTCTATTTCTGACATCTTTGCTCTACTGTTACATAAAAGAAAATCAATAAAGTTCTTAAAGCGTGGAAGGTGTACCAGAGAGAGTGAGGTAGAGACTGATTCCTTCTGGAACTTCCCTCTGCATTCAGAATTTCAGCTTATGAGCGAGCCCAAAGAAATGTGGCCCAAAGCCTCAGTTAAGCAGATTTTGGTTAAATCTGTTGCAGTTTCCTACAGCCTCGTTTGGTTTTGTGTAAAACCCGGATCAGAAATCTTCTGTTGCCCATCTGTTGAGCTTTTAAAGGTGGATTCTTCCCCGGTTGTCTTTTAGTCTTCCAGAAGAGCTCAGCTCTACCCCGGAGAGGAGAGGTGTGTGAAAAGCGCTCACACAGTGCAGGTTCTGATGGGGCCAGCTTTTAGCCTTAGCGTGTCACAGGAGGGACAGCCTTTCCAGATGCTTTTCCATAACAAGTGCACGGGCCAGTGTTAGTGACCCGCATTACCTGCCGTTAATAAACCGCCACGATCTTTAGCGTGAGATGGTGCAGTAGCTTTACTTGCCGAAGTTGCAGTACTGAAGCAGCTGCTTAGAATAAATGACATCGAGGAATAATCGGAATTGAGAGAGTTTAGCTTGTACTGCTGGTCTGTTTCTCTGTAGAAGCACCTCATTCTACTGATCAAGGGGCTCTGCACGGGCTGCAGCCGCCTGGATCGCACTGAAATTATTACCTTCACCGCAATGATGAAGTCGGCCAAGCTGCCTCAGACTGTCAAAACCCTCTCTGATGGTAGGTGTTGTGATTTATGGTCATACGGCCGCGGCACTTGATTTAGGCATCGAAAATACCGTGGGTTTGGTGTATGAAATGGTGGTTTGCTGTTTCCCCTGCAGTAGAGGACCAGAAGGAGCTGGCCTCCCCGGTGAGCCCAGAACTAAGACAGAAAGAAGTGCAGATGAACTTCCTCAATCAGTTGACTTCAGTCTTTAACCCTAGAGTCTCATCATCGCCATCTGTCACACCAGAGACACAGGTAAACAAACAGCCTGAGATGAGAAACGGTCGCAAGTTTAGCATTTGTAACTTTTGGTGCAGGGAAGGACAGAGGGGTTTTAATACACTTGTAAAGAAAACCTTTCTTAAGCATTTACCTCTCTGTGTTGACACCCACTGCCATACTGCGTGTTTTTAATGCTCCTGTGATATGTTTAGTATGTGCTTGCTTTTAGGTGGAAGGAGAGAGCGAGGATCAGACTTCCACAGAACAAACCTCTGCGGCAAAGACAAAAAGCATATTCATCGCCCAGAATGTAGCCAGCCTGCAAGAGCTTGGTGAGAATCAGCTTTCTAGCATCAGGAGGGGGAAAAAAAAACCCAAACGCTGGAGCAAATGTCTCTCCAGTGTTACACCTCAGAGCTCGGAGTGGGAAGAGATTCTTCCGACCTGGTTTCGTGGTGATGTTTCACCACAGCCAGGGGAGGTTGTGGCTGTAACGTCGTTTTCTTTATTGCAAAGGGGATGAGGAGATGAGCTCGGGGTATCTGTATGCAGTCCCTGTTTTGGGGGAGGTAAATAAGGTGGGTGGTATAAAGTATCCTAATGGGATGGGTTACTGAGCGGGTGCGACTTAACCTGGCGTGCCTCGTAACGTGCACACAGGGCTTTGTGCCACCAGCTATGAGTACTGGCTGAAAACCTCACCGTCTGGTTTAGATGTTGTAAGCTGGTCTCTAGCCTGTTACCTCATCTCTGTTGGTATTTTCTCACCACGAGGAATAATTCAGTCAGTTATTAATGACCGTTAGTTCTGTCCCGTGGAACGGTATAAATAACGCTGCTGGTTTTGTTTGCTAGGTGGCTCTGAAAAACTGCTGAGAGTGTGCCTGAACCTCCCGTACTTTCTGCGATACATAAATCGATTTCAGGACGCGGTGTCGGCCAACTCATTTTTTATTATGCCAGCCACAGTGGCAGATGCCACCGCTGTTCGCAACGGGTGAGAGTCACGTTTGTCTCTCTTCTCTGATAGATGCTGTATGAGGGCAAATAACTGTGCTAGCTGTGCAGGATCAGTTCCCGTGCTGCTCCTGAGAGCTGCCCGGGCTACGCGTTGCGTTGCTGAACCTTAACGCGTGTCGTTACTACAGGTTTCATTCGCTGGTAATAGATGTGACCATGGCACTGGATACTCTGTCCTTGCCTGTACTGGAGCCCCTGACACCCACGCGTCTCCAAGACGTGACTGTTCTCGCTCTCAGCTGTCTCTATGCAGGTGAGTGGATTTCCTGTATTTTTGTGGGGGTTTTAAGTCGCTCTCGCTTTTGCTCAGCTTTGTTACCTGCACGTTTGAGGCTCAAGCCCACAGGTGACCTTTATCTCCGCTGAACTTCAGAGTTACGCAGCACACTGCATAGTCTGGTACTGGGTTGGTACAAGAGTTATTGTAGTGACCCTGAAGTTCTGAAACATTCTGCAAATGTGCTTGTCAGTGTCTGAGAGAAAGACTTGAGTGACTCAGTGTCTTCTCAATAGCCTGTCATTTCTGCTCTCTTTTTTTTTTTCTTTCTATGTTCAGAGCATAATATATTTTTGCAATGCTTATGGCTTCGGTTTACTTGGCTATAGTCCCAAATCATCCTTTTTTTTGTCCCAGGAGTGGTTTAAGTACACCAGAATCCTAAATGTTTAATTGGTATGGGTAGGATTATAGAGATAATGACAGCCGAGTATGAAGATTGCCTTAAAAATGCTATTGAATCACATAGTAAAACATTTCCTCCTTTAGTTGTTCTCACATGCTTTTTGCAGGACAAAACTTGACCCTCTTGGGGGCACTTCAGAAAGTTCTTTTTAACCTGTCACCTGTAAATTGAGACTTCCCAGCTCCATCAAATTCACGGGCATGTTTGATACCTCTTGCTTTAATGTGCTGAGTAGGAACAGCAAGTCCTGAGATCGGCTCTTCAGAAAAACTTTGCCTCTTCTTGGTTTCCAATCAGGTGTGAGCGTGGCGACTTGCATGGCCATCCTACACGTGGGTAGCACCCAACAGGTACGAACTGGGTCAACAAGTTCCAAAGAAGAAGATTATGAAAATGATGCTGCTACTATTGTACAGAAATGTGTAAGTCAACCAGAAAACGTGTTTGTTGTTTTCCTTCCCGGCAAGGGAAGTGCAGAGGATTTGTATTTATTTGGCTTGCGATGCAGCTGTATTGTTTCTAAGCGTTGGACTTGCTGATAAAGGAAGCAATGGGGTGGCTAATTCTAGAGGGCAAAATACAGCTGTCTTCGGAGGTTTTTTATTTTTATTCTTGCCCGGTGGAGTGCTTAAACATTGCCAGGGTTTTGGATTTATTTGCAGCTTGAAATCTATGAGATGATTGGACAAGCCATCAGCAATTCCCGCCGTGCAGGGGGTGAGGTAAGATTTGCATCTTGGGAAGCTTTTCTCACTGGTGGTGTGCTGGTATGGTACATTTTGGCATTTGGATTGACGCTATTTTGTCTTTTTGGTGCTTTTCCTTCCCCCTCCCTTCTCTTTTGGGATGATAGCATTATCAGAACTTCCAGCTGCTCGGGGCTTGGTGTTTGCTAAACAGCCTCTTCCTCATCTTGAACCTCAGCCCCACTGCCTTGGCTGATAAGGGAAAGGAGAAAGATCCGTTGGCTGCTCTACGTGTCAGAGACATCATTGCTCGTACCAAGGAGGGCGTTGGGTCTCCCAAACTGGGACCTGGGAAAGGGTATGTAAACACCCCCCTGAAGTAGTCATTCTCCATGGGTCTGACCGTGCCCAGCCTGCAGATTCTGTGCAGTCTTTTTGGTCTCTTGAAATTTTATCTGCATTTGTAATTCCAGTCTTGGAAAGAAGTCATTGTCTTCAGTTTAGGAAGGCAGTCCCTTCACTCATTTTAATATACACATATATATATATATATATTTTCTTACTCCCTGAAGTGACACCTTATCCTTCACGTTGCTGCAGGCATCAAGGGTTCGGTGTTCTGTCAGTGGTGCTGGCCAATCACGCTATCAAACTGCTCTCCTCCCTCTTTCAAGACCTGCAAGTGGAGGCATTGCACAAGGTACGGAGGTAGCGCGTACGTTCCCCTGAAAGGCTTTGCCTCCTCCACTGAAACACACTTTAAATTCTCTTTTTGCTGCTGTCCTCCAGGGCTGGGAGAGCGATGGTCCGCCAGCAGTGCTGGATGTCATGGCTCAAAGCACATCCATCCAGAGGATTCAGCGGCTGATAGATTCTGTACCACTCACTAATTTGCTGCTGACTTTGCTGTCTACTTCCTACAGAAAGGTAGGGACTGGCACGCAGCTGGAGAACTGTGGCTCGACCCCTCCTGTGGCTCGACCCCTCCTGCTAGGTGCCATCTGCAGGGAAAATTCTTGCTTTACAAACTGTGACTGCGCTCCGCAGAATTCAGAACTCTTTCAGAAGCTGTCAGCCAAGGCCTCGCTCTTTTCTCTTTTCAGACACTGTTAATTTGACAAACTTGTAATACATTTTTTTGTTTTGGTAAGCTCCGTGGTATTTCTTAGTTCAGGGAGAGGATGAAAAAGCTCTTTTCAGAATGGATGCTTTTAGGTTAGAGCTGTTTCCTGAAGCGTTGCTTACAAGCTTGGCATTGATTGTTTGTTCTCAACCATCCCGTGGAAATTTTAATACAACTTGAGGCTGAGAAGCCTTGAAAAAAAAACTATTAATAAATTAGTTGAGACAGAGTTGCTGGAAGAAAATGCACAGGCAGTAGGAAGTTACTCTTTGCAAATTCTTGCTTTTCTCAATCCTAAAATTTAACGTGTTCTGCTGTTCTTCAAAGGCTTGCGTCTTGCAGCGTCAGAGGAAGGGCTCCATGAGCAGTGACGCGAGTGCCTCCACTGATTCCAATACTTACTACGAGGATGATTTCAGCAGCACCGAGGAGGACAGCAGCCAAGGTAACAGAGTCTGCAGCGGGCAACTTAACTCGGGGTTTTACGCTGTCTTTTGGATTTAGTGGAAACCTGGCTACTGGGCTGCCACCTTCTCGCACCGGAGTGACAGACACGTAACGCTGGGAATACCAAACAGTTTGTGAGGTCTGTTTGGGAGCAGTAATGCTGACTGTGCTCGTTTGCGTAAACTGAAGCCTGAGTGGCTGGGATTTGGCGGTATTTGCTGAAGAGGAGAGCGGAAATAATTTCTTCTTGTCAATTCCTGCTTAGCCTTGTGATTTGGAAAGGAAAAGGAAGGTGGCAGACACCTTAACTCTGCTCACCGAACCTTTTTCAGGCCTTTTGTAAGCTGAGTGGTTTGCATAACGTAGTTACTTATAATATTAACCTGTTGTTTTTCCTGCCTCCTGCATTAGATGACGACAGCGAACCGATCCTTGGGCAGTGGTTTGAAGAGACAATCTCACCAAGCAAAGAGAAGGTGGCCCCGCCGCCACCCCCTCCGCCACCGCCGTTGGAGAGCTCACCTAGAGTGAAGAGCCCGAACAAACAGACCGCCGGAGAGAACGGGAACATCCTGGCCAGCCGCAAAGATCCGGAACTGGTACGGGAAGCTCTTCAGCTTCGCGCAATAACCGACGGGCTGTAGCGTGGTTTACTTGTCAGCGGCTGCGCTGACGGATGACGTCAGGCAGTTTAATTGCATTGCTGGTGGAGAATCAGTGACTGTCTTGGCTTTGAAGAAACACCTTCTCTTCTGTCAGGTGGAATATCACGGTATTTGTTAGTGCCAGGGAAGCAAAGACTTGAGGATGGTGTCTGCGTGGGTTACTGGGGGAAATAAGGGCAGAACTATAAGCGAAATGACTTGCTTGGTAGAATGCTTTTAGCTCCAGCTCCTCTGGGTGAAGACAGAAATAAACACTGCAGTTGAGATGGTAAGAGACTTGCAGCCTTTTCAGGGAATTCTAAAATCAGTCCCAATACAGAACACGACGAGCAAACCTGTGCTCCGTGGCCAGGGGTGGGGTTAGAGGCTCTTGATTTATTTTACTGGTAGGTTTGGTTTGGTTTAATGTTGTCTTACAGTCCCTCTGCTTTTCTTGCTTCCATGGAATGTTTCTCTTTTCTTCGCAGTTTTTGAGCCTTGCTTCAAACATTTTGAACTTTATCACCTCTTCTATGCTGAACTCCAGGAATAATTTCATTCGCAACTACCTGAGCGTCTCTCTTTCGGAGCAGCACATGGCTACTCTGGCCAGCATCATCAAAGAAGTGGATAAGGATGGGCTTAAGGGTGAGCGAGCAGAATCCCTCTGTTAGAGAACACGGACCGTAGCATTTACAGGCGTATGTTTCCTTAGCTCCACGTGGAAATCTTCGCCATAAGGGCAGCGGTGGTACGTGACTCGATCCCTGTCTTACAGGCACGTCGGATGAGGAGTTTGCTGCTGCACTGTATCACTTCAACCATTCCTTGGTGACCTCAGATCTTCAGTCCCCTGCCTTGCAGGTGAGTCTGTGATGAAAGTAGAAAGAAAATGAAGGAGTGTTGCTGTCTGTTAAATGTCTGCACGGACTCTCCACGCCCAGAGGAGCGTGTTGACGATTCCGTTTGGCCCTAGATTATATTCTTTTGCAAACAGAGCTTGGAATATTTTGGATCCAATGAGCTCGATGACCTTTGCAGTCATCCAGTACAAAACATCCTGCGGAGCGTAAGATTAACGTCTAGAGCTCGAATTAATCCACTGAATGTGAAGGTGATGAAAGCTGAAAAGGAAACGAGTCTGTATATTTTGTTTTGGAGAGTGGCCTCTATCCGTGTGTTTATCAAGAGGCACTCCTGCAGATTTGCTTTGCTGTCAGGACTGATGCCAAAAGGCCTTGGAATTCTCTCAGGAGAGAATCAAATTAATCCTTTTGCTTTCATGTGCTAACTTCGTAGCCTCTAGGTTTCTCTGCTAGGTCATGGGCTGACCCGACTTAACACTGCCAAGTAGGGGTTGTAAATCTGCTTACCCATCACTGAATTCAATCCCTATACTTTCTGTTGACTGTTTTCTACTATATTTAAAAGGCTCTTTTTTAAAAAAAAGCAGTCATTTTTTTCCAATATCTGCCTCTTTTTTGCTGTATTTGAAAAGCAGCAAGTGTTACTGTGATCAAAGGGGTCATCTTCCACATTCTTAGGTACTGAACATAGTAGCTTAATCTTCTCCTGCTGTGATATTGCAGCAAATGAGTCGAGCCCATTCATGCCATTTTTTCTTCTGCATTGGTGTAGACGTGGAAAGTTTGTTATGTTTTAGGTGGCAGTGACAGTGTGAGTGTCCCTCGGTAGCTGTGCCATGTATTTGAGACAGGAGAGCTGCTGCTATGGGAACAAGCTCCGGGAGCCCTAATGTTTATTGTCATCTGTTTCTTCAAATCATTCCTTTTAATTACAGCATCACACAGGATTTGCCCCTGTTCAGCAAGCCTCTGTTTTGTTCCAGAACACACTTCTTCAGCAGCTGGGAGTTGCCCCTTTTTCTGAAGGTCCATGGCCTCTTTACATCCATCCTCAAAGTTTGTCGGTGCTCTCGCGGCTGCTCCTGATTTGGCAGCATAAAGCCACTGCCCAGGGAGATCCTGACGTTCCAGAATGCCTGAAAGTTTGGGAAAGGTGAGATAATTTTATGCTAAGCCAAGAGTCAGTCACCTCTTACCTCTCTGATCTTCTACCAAGCGAAAATTCTCTGAGACCAGTGTAACGAGCGTGTGTGTTTGTGTGTGTTCCCCGAGCGATGATGGATGGAGCAGAGAGTCAGCCCGTGTTGCTGGAGTCCTTCACCTAGAGCACAGGGAATGAAACCTCAGATTGGGATTTAAGTGGGTGGAGGCTGAATTACTCAACAACGATGGCTTCAAACTGGGAAGGCAGATGTCTTTATTTCAGCAGGTTTCTGATGGGTTCTGTTACGGTGGTGCCGAGATTTTTCTTCTCCCTGCCATTATCTGAAAGTGAAAATCTCTGATGGGGTTTAGCTGCCTTAAAACTTTCCCACAGGAGCAAGTGTGTGTCTCGCTTTCTCCCTTTGTGATTGTTCCTATTTTCCATCAAATGCTTTTTTTGCTGCTGATTGAATTTCTGTAGGTTTTACTGTTTCCATAGTCTCCTTCCAATACGTAATGTAGTGAGCAATTGGTGAAATGACCAGCACTGGAAGAAAGAGCAGAAGTAGATCGTTATGAACATGTTTCTCCAACCTTTAACTAAAGAGATTTTTAAAGAGGGATCTAAGCAAGGAGAAAAATAAACTTCCTCTCTCGCTCTCAGGTTTGTGGGCACGCTGAAGCAAAATGCCTTGCAGGGGACTCTTCCCAGCGACACAGAAGACCTGAATGTTGAACATCTCCAGCTGCTGCTGCTTATTTTTCACAATTTCTCGGAGAGGGGCCGCAGATCTATCATGATGCTCTGTATCCAGACAATTGTGGAGCTGACAGTGAACATGGAGACCCAGCAATCCTCTGTGCCGCTTATCGTGGCGCGCCTCCTCTTGGTGTTTGACTACCTGCTCCATCAGTATTCCAAAGCCCCCGTGTACCTATTTGAACAGGTAAGATTTTGAGAGAATGTTCTGGATGCTTAGTGAGTCACCCAGCAGAAATCTGCCACGGGCAGTCCTTTGGTGTCTTCTGGTCTCTTCGTGACCTTTGCGAGTAAATTGGGTTTGGTGTTGTTGGCAGCCTTTGGAGTTACGCTGTGATTAGCTCCGGTCGCCGATTCCTAGCAGCAGGTTCAACTTGAGTGCAAATTCCGCGTGTAACTACTGTCCTGATAAATCCTGGTGAGGACAGGATGAGCGTCCTGCCTTACCTATGGTGTTTGGCTATTTAGGCACCACTTCACAAATACCTCGCAGGCTTTTCAGTGCCGTTCTCATTAATGGGATGCTGGAGTTTCGTGCGGGGCTTTTTCAGTTGTTGGAAACGTGACCATTGGTTTAAGATGCTCACTCCAGAATAAAAATCATCCTCTAGGGTCCAGGGCTTCCCAGAAGCTGGGAATGATTGTGTTTTAGCAACAGAGTTGTTTGAATTTATGGTTCTTTTTCTGGTGATGGTGGTGGTATTTTCCCCCCTACCCCTTAATGCCAGGGTTGCCACGGGTGATTTTTTTGTTTCTTTATTTCTTTTCTTTTAAATTTAGGTGCAATATAATTTACTGACTCCACCCATTGGCTGGGTGAGTGGATCCCAGGACAGTAGCAGACGAACACCCGTCCCACTTTATCATGGGTTTAAAGAAGTGGAAGAAAACTGGTCCAAACACTGTTCATCAGGTAAGAAAGAAAACGTAAGGAACTTTTTATTCCAAGGTTTGATTTTGCAAGTAAATGTGAGCCCTTCCTGTGCCCCGGTGCGGGTGGCTTTTCATACTACTTTAGTGGGTATAGATAAAAACAGACCTAATGCAGGAAAAGTTTTATTAAACCAACTTATTGTCATCCAGGAGTATGCTACAAGTAATTCAAAATAAGTGTGCATATTGTTCCAGGATTGTATGAGCAGGAAAACCTTGGCTGCGTATAGCCCAGGTTAACAGCACGTGTAAGATGCGGTGGAGCTAACTTGGCAGAATCTGGTATTGGTCTTAAAATGTGAAAGGTCCTGGGGATGGAGCAGAGAGGATAACACAATACTGCCTAATTACGACCGCCGCTTCGAACGTTGTTTTCTGTCCTCACATTCCAGATGCAGTTCCTCAGCCCAGGTTCTACTGCATCCTATCTCCGGAAGCTTCTGAGGATGACCTGAACCGTCTAGATAGCACGGTATTGGGATTTGGGGTTTAAAGACCTTTCTGTAAGCCTTGAGGGCCACATTGCTTTGACAAGTGCCAGGGAAAGTAGACAAGAGGGAAAGACTTGATGAAGCAGCTAGAGCAGAAATACTTCACCCGGCAGAGATAAGAGCAGTGGCTGAATAAGATAATACGGGATTTCATTTTGTGCCAAATTACGTGTCAAGGGAGGTCACCACGCAAAGCCTATAAAGATGTGCCGGGCCATGTGTAGTAATAATGCTTGTGATCCCACTCTGTGTGCTGGGACAGAGCCCTGTCGTATCCACGCTTAAGTTTCAGTGCTGCTGAAACACCTGAGACAAAGACACAGGGTATTCAGGTTGCTTTCTCATCAGTTTGCTCCGTGTTCTTCCTGAGTTTTGTTTCCTGGCTAAATAGTCATCGAGGTTATGGGCTTGCTTCATCTGTGCTGCCTTATAACCAGTTCATCGGTACCCTCGACTGACTGGGGAGAGAAATACTTGACAGAAGTAACTTCCTGGAGTTTTATGTGGCGTAGTTTTGGTCTGTGGCTCTCGGGAATACTTAAGAGCTTGACTGTGTATACACGCAGAGCTGTGTGATTTGCAAAGCAATGAGCCCGACTTGTCACCTCTTGCAGGTTTGCGAAGTCCTTTTCTCGAGGACTATGAAGTATGATGAGCTTTATGCTGCCCTGACTTCTTTACTTGCTGCTGGGTCACAGTTTGATACGCTCAGGAGGAAAGAGAACAAAAATGTCACTGCCCTGGTAAGGCTGTTGCTGTAATGTTGTCTCTGTTGAGGAATAACAAGTTTTCAAACTTAGTATTTTCGGAGAAACTATTTTATCCAAGTATTCTCGATGGTGCTTGGAGTGATGGGGAGCTTAAAAATCCCATCACTACTCGTACATTGTTTTGGTTGGAAAAGACCTTTAAGATCACGGAGTTCAACCACTAACCCAGCACTGCCAGGGCACCACT
>JAAGNO010012752.1:0-22974 GCA_033439905.1 Ceryle rudis | reverse complement strand
GTTGTTGATGTTCTCACAGTTTCTGTCTTGTTCTAGCAGGCCTCAGCTTACTGTTCCTGCAAGCCTGCTCTGCCTTGCCATGTCTCTGCTTGCCTCTCAGGCCTGATTATATTCAGGCAAGCCCAGACATGTCAAGGCAATACTGAGACATGGACCACACGTCCATTCTTCTCAAGATGCATTACAACAGGCTCTATAGAATTTCTACAATGGCAAGCTGAGCCAACTCTCTGTTTCCTATGAGTGCAGTGTCTGGATACCCATGTTGGCATTCTGATATCTTCATGTGGGATTTCAAATGAACTCTGCTAAGCATTAACCATTCGATTGAAACTCTCAGTTGTTAATGATGATCGCTAACAATTATAAACCTAATAACTCCCACCAGCTGTAAAGGGCAATCAATAATTATGTGGTCGTAAAAGTTTATGATCCTTGAGACAAGGTGTATTTCTCTGTGAGTTGGTGGTCAGAGACACATGGTCACATTCCTGATCCTGTGTGACAGTCTGACTTTGTCTCCGCAAGAACAGCTTGGTAACTTTATGAGAATCCACTCCTGACAAGTAATTTCCAGACCCTGGGAACCTGATCAGCCCGGACTCCTATACACATAAACATTTCATTTCATATAACATTTCATGTTACAGATATCACTGTCGATGATCACAGAATCACAGAATGTTAGGGGTTGGAAGGGACCTCGAAAGATGAGCTAGTCCAACCTCTCTGCCAGAGCAGGATCACCTAGATTAGGTCACACAGGAACACATCCAGGTGGGTTTTGAATGTCTTCAGAGAAGGAAACTCCAAAACCTGCCTGGGCAGCCCATTCCCATATTCTGTCATCCTCACCATGAAAAAGTTTCTCCTTATGTTTACATGGAACCTCCTATGTTCCAGCTTGCACATGTCGCCACCCTGTCCTGTCATTGGATGTCACTGAGAAGAGCCCAACTCCATCCTCCTGACACTCACCCTTTACATATTTATAAACATTAATGAGGTCACCCCTCAATCTCCTCTTCTCCAAGCTAGAGAGAACCAGCTCCCTCAGCCTTTCCTCAGAAGGGTGATGTTCCACTCCCTTAATCATATTTGTGGTTCTGCGCTGGACTCTTTAAAGGAGTTCCCTGTCCTTCTTGAACTGAGGGGGCCAGAGCTGGTTGATACACCATCACAAAGTGTGTTCATGTATCTACTTTGACTGTGGTGTTGATGTGTACTTTCTTCCTGTCTGGTCCATCGTGCAGCCCGAAAAGGAATCAGTTAAGTCCTTAAATCCTGCAGGTAGGGGTTGCTTAAGTGTCAGGTCTAGTATGCTGTGCTGTCAACACTATGATGTAGTCTGAGGTTGTGAGAATTTAAAATGAGTCACTAGTTTCCCTAGAGCATCTCTTGTAGAATTTGAGATAATTCAGAATTATCCACATTAGATTCAAGAGAATGTGCCAGACCAAAAGTTATATGCGCTTGGTCCCAAGGCAAGAGGATCCCACATTCAACCTTAGACATGCTCTGAAATTTGCTGAATAAATGGTGCGGGCACAAACCTGGCAGTTGTGAAAAGGACAACCCACTAACCTAAGATATTTCTGTGTTGCCAATTTTGAAAGAATGTCTTCTTTTCTGAATGGTGGTTTCCCATTTTTCTTTGGTGGAAAACTTAAGGGCTATTTTTGTACTTCTGAAGAAAATAGCTTAGAGTTAACTGCCAGTTCTAGTCCTTCAGGGCATTTGTTTTGCTGGCAGCACTTTAATAAAGAGTGTTGGCTTATCTTCTCTTCACCTCCACAGTGTATGTTGTTATTGCCAGTGCACAGATAAACTCAGCTTTGTCTCAGGAGGATAGAGACTGAATTTGAGATGTGGATAAAAGAAAAACTTTTTTGAGAGCTATATGTGATTAATCACTGGCTGATATTTCCTCTACTTCTTTATAGGTTTATTGCATAAGACTCCTGACTAATCCCCCGAAAGGGCTGTAATTTGTAACAAAGTTGAAGCAAACAATATTATTTTAAAACAAAACAATGCAGCATAAAGGAACACAAGCCAGTAAATACACACGGGGCAGATTTTGTGGAAGTAAATAGATAAACATTCAATTTGATGAGGTTAATTATACTCGGAAGGGCATTTCCTGCTTTAAAGAAAATCTGTTTCAGTTCCATGTAGATATGGATAATGCCTAATGGAGACCTATGGTAATGGAATACAGTTACTTTGTGTCTCTCTGTGCTTCTTGGTGGCCTAAACATAGCTGCAGAAAAGTCCTAAAATAAAGCAAAATTCGAAATTCTCTACTTCTCAGGCATAAGTACTTTCCAGTGCCTACTTCTCACTTTTCAATACAAGAAAAAAAATAGCAATCTATCAAAACTATGGCATGGCGTTCATGACATGAACAGCTGGCTCTTTACAATGAGACCACATAACTCACGACAGATAAGACAAAAGTTTTCCCCCATTTTAAAATAAACTTGTTACCTGAATATTTCTTGCCAAGAAAAACACGTTGATCACCTGCCTGAGGGAAATCCAGTTAAGTTTTGATTTGTCAAACTTCTAGCTCTGTAAAAGTAGTTGCTTTCTAGAGGTCATGCGCCTAAGAGGTAACATACTTTGCTATGATTACATGCTATCATGTATCTCAGTGTAACTAAGAGCAGGTTTAAGTATTAGTTGTTGCGTACATGACATAGGTATGCAAAGGAATATAGGTTTTGAAAATAGTTCAGCCACCACTGTGAGATCAGGTAGTCTACAGATTTGCCCTAGACCATTACAATACCTCTGCAGACATTCATAATAAGCTCTGGAAACTCCAGTTTTCATCACCATCCTTACAAAAGGATTGGTTTCTTTTGGGCTATGTCATTTTAAATAAAGCTTATAAAGAAAATTACACCAAATATCACCTATGAGGTGTTTTTTGCTGCTCATGTTGCAGAGCTTCATAGTCACCTGATGCATCTGAACAAGAAATGAAACATCCCACTATTATATTATTATTAAAGAATCTTTTTTGTTCCCTATTCCCAATCTGAGTAATGTTTTATTTCAAATGAAACATCACACCACTGTACAGGCATTTTTAAAAGGTATAACCGGATTTGCAGACATTATTACTTCCTTTGCAGACATTACAGCTATTAGTCACATCCTTTCCAGAACAAAAGAACCCCAGATTTTACCATCTAGCTCAAGTCATACATGCACACATGCACGTGCAGTTAGTGCACAAATCCATTCACAGGTTCTGCCTCTATTAGTAATAAAAACAAGTTTTCTTTCTCCTGCTTGACATAGGCTTATGATTTTTTTTTGTAAAACATTTTACCCTGCAACCTGCATTCAGAAGAATGGATCAATGGTTCAAGCTTCTTGTTGACACAGATGACAGCAATTCATAGACTTAATACTACACAGTTTTGGTATTTTTCCAGGCCTCACCATCCCTGATAGAAGGATATTTGAGATCCCATCTTATCTCACTCAATCTCAGTTTTAAATCTCTTCACAGACAGTTCTCGTCTTAACCTTACTGTTCTGCTTTAATAGTTCCCTGCTCTCCAAAACTTACTTGCAACAGCTATATAGTCTCTCAATCTTTATTTTACAAGTATAAGTCTAAATGAAGTCTTTGTGTTCTGTGATTACCCAGATTACTCATTTCTCCTTTCCATTTATAATCAGTGTTTTTAAATGTAGGTAACTAGAACTGTGTATAGTGTTCTTACAAGATTATACCAATTCCTTGTGCCAACAGTGATAGTGATAGTGCTTTTCTGTCACTGGTGAAGGTATGTCATCTACTAGGTCATCAAATTTCACAACACTGATGTCTTTAGACATCATGGGAACATTTTGTATCTATGTCATCTGTGGCAGGTGTGCCACACCCATTAAATGGTGCCTCATGACAACTACCAGCTCCTCACACAATTAACCAGAACCTCATAATCCAGGTCCTTAGCCTGCCTTTGTCATGGTCTTGCCCCCAGCTAATTAGAATGACCATAATGCACACTTAACTAGGGTCTAAATGGGGCCTGCTGGAGAGCTGATTTTGAGTTGGTTCCCTCAGAGGAAATGGGCCTTGCAGTCATGAAACCTCCCCTTTGAATTGGAACACCATCCAAGGATACTTCTGCAGACTCAGTGAGCCTCAGCACCCCTTTGGTGAATGAATATTTCTTCTGGATATATATACTTGAGTAAGCCCTCACCCCCTTTGGGTACCCTTGTGTGGGAAGTTTTCCCCTTATGAGTGGGTGCACATTTTGATTCATCTTTCTAGAAGGAACAGTCCTTAAACCTTAGGAATTACTTGAGTAGTAGCATATTCTTGACTGACATCTGAACTTGTAATTTAATTTTGTAGGAAGGATTGATAAGTAATTTTGGTTACAATAAATCCACATTTTGGCTAGCTAATGCTGTGTTTTATAGTTGCCTCTATGATACCAGCTTCCTTTTCTGTTATGTACATTGGAGGTTCAACCTTTGAGTTGAGAGTTTACCAAATGTTGCATTTTTATGATGTAATATTAAATATAATCTCATTTATTCTCTATCTAAAGCAATAATTTCCCATGAGGCACTGTCTTCGATGCCTTACAGGAATGAGACCCACATCTTTTACATCCTGATGTTATTCATGAACTGTACCCTCTTCCAAAAGACAGCAGATACCAGTATCTCTTCGTGCAGGGTTCTGGTGTCTGTTAACAAGATCAGTGAATAGAAGATGTTTTATCTCCTTGTCAGTTGGACTGGATGCTAAATTGGGTCCTGCAGGATATGTTAGAGGAACTGTTCCAAAAGACTGATCTTCAAAACAAGGATAGTATGTGTTTGCTTATAATGTATATATTCTTCAGGGACACTGGGAGATAAGGGAATGGAGACAGAGGATTTGAAAGCCTGTCTATCTGCTGTAACTCCTTTAAAATGCACTTATTTATGACACAGAATGGTGGATTTTTCCGTAATTCCTGTGTTTCCTATATACTAGAATGACATTGCAGTACACAAAGGCCATTATTTTAAAAACCAAATGCCATGTACCCACAATTCCAAAGTTATTTGCATTCCCACAGCATGGAAAGAGTGACGTATTACTGGTGAAAGCTATTTAATATCTTTGACAGAGGCCTGCAGCAAAGCAGAAACAGGAGTTCTATTTTCTGTCTATAGTGGATATCAGATTTTCATGGGGAAATCAAGGATCATAGTCAAACAAATAAAGAAAAAAAGATGAGAAAAAGGGAAGGAAAAGAGGAAAAAAAAATTTTGGAAATTCATATTTATTTGAAGATCTTCAAAATTATAACACGTAGTCCTACAAGACCTGATAATATCTATAAGGTCTATAGTATCACAGGATCAGACCTCTCCGCTCTTAATTTTACTTCCAGGCTTTAGAAGAACAGATGCTACCAATTAAAGAGCAGACCCAAACCCTGAGCTGTGTGATTGGTCTTGTTTATCTCTAATTCAAGTTAAATTGAAAAAGAGAGCCAGGAGTCTTCTTCCCCACATACCCATTGCAGTTCATTATATAAAAATCCATAGAAATTAAAAACCAGAATGGTCATATACCAAAGGAGCTCTGTCTTGTCTAAATTAAACTGAAACAAATACATACACAAATCAAAAGAAATGGAAATAGCTGTGAGACCATTCATATGGAGCAAGTTATGGAGTAGATAATCTTGAGTGTCATCATGTGACATACACAGAACAAGCAGGTGATCAGAACAAGTCAGAATAGGTTTGATAAAGGCAAGTCCTTCTTGACTAACCTGATGCCCTTCTACAACAAGGTGACCTGCTCAGTGGATGAGCGAAAAGCTGGGAAGATGGGGATGTTCTCTACCTAGGCTTATGTAAAGATTTTTACATTTTTCCACAGCATTCTCCTGTAGAAACTGGTGGCTTATGTCTTGGATGGCTGTACATTTTGCTGGGTAAAAAATGGGCAGGCTGGCAGGGCCCAAAGAGTTGAAGTGAATGGAGTTAAACCTGTTGGCAACAGGTCACAAGTGGTGTTCACAGGGCTCGCTGCTGGGGTGTAATATCTTTCTCAGTGTTCTGAATAACGGGAGCAAAGGCACCTTCAGAAAGTTTGTAGAACACACCAAGCTAGGTGGGTGTGTTGATCTGCTTGAGAGTAGGGAGGCTTTACAGAAAGACCTGGACAGCCTGGATCAACAGGCTGAAAGAAACATCTCTAGAAGTCACCAGTCCTATTTCCTGTAGATGCCTACCTAGTCTAGAATGGAAGAAATCTCTTTTCTGGAGATATCTGTATTCAACAAATTTTGATGGAAAATAAATCAGTGATGTCAACTAAACTTCTAAGTTTCAGGGAGCTAATCTTACAAGAAATGAATTTCCTAAAGGGCCTGAGAAACACACTGGTTTCAAATCAGGTTTTCAAATCAGTTTTAGCTCAGAGCAGCCAGTCTTTAATAAAAGTGTTTGAAAGGAAGAATAGAGTGGTGAACTCAGATCCACACCCTGAGGAGTAAGAAATGTAAAAATAATTATGGACTTAAATAATGGAAAGTAAATAGCTTTAAAACTTACAAAAATGTGTATTCTAGCTCAGATATGTTGTTGAAGTACATGGGAAGAAAGCAGCCTTAGCCTTGAGACACTGCACAGTTTATGGGCCTGAATTTTGACAGTCTAATTTCTTGTTAAATTCAGTTAAGATGCCCTGAGTAGCAAAATAAATTACAGATAAAATATTCAAGCTTTTCTCAGAGACCTGAACACCTAGCTGAAGACTTTCCTTATGACCCAAAGGAGATTTACACTTGCAGGTGACACATCTCAAAACAGGCCTTCCTCAAAGACTGAACATCTTTTGCTGTGACAGTTTTCTTTCTGCATGTTCTATATCTCTTCATTCTACATTTCCATATTCGCTTTCCATATCCTCTTTCTTTATTTCCTGATATTTATGCTAGTGCATGTGCTTTATTTACACAGAATAGCACCTAAATGAAACTAATTTGAAACTTTTAACATTGGCTTTAAAGTAAGTTAACCTTAAAATTTTTCAGCACATTAGAACTAAATACAGATTCAACCTGTAGGATGTCACTTTTGCTATACTGCCTGTCTTATTGAGTTTTTACTGGCCTATTTTTTGAGAGTGATTAGTGTAAGTTCATTCCTAACATAAATTTTTTTCCACTAGTAAGCTGTTGTCAGAAGTAGATTTGATCCATTTTGGCAAAAACCCCACAATTTTCTCCAATAAGCCTGTGTAAAGTGGATCCTTCTTTTATGACTTTAACACAGTTAAGTTTATAACACATTTGAAAAGAGGAAAGTTCACTGTATTTCAGTTTTCTCTGTAAAAGATCTTCATTGAGAATTGGATCCATTTACCTGACTGTAGTGCTCTAAAAGATAAGAGTCATAGTCTAACCAGCCATTTAAACTACTTTATAGCCCAAGAAGAAAGTGACAACTACAGGGAGTAATTAATCCCATTTTAAATATGACAGCTGTTTCACTGGAATAAATCATCCACAGAAATGGCAGTCTCATTTTTTTCCTTTGACTATGCAGCTTTATCTTAAACACTAAGCTTTAGACAGAGGTGTCACAAACCTCTGCTGAGCCTGCGGAGCTTTTCCCTGAGTACAGGTGAGGAGCACATAGGAGAGGGTGCACTATGCTCCCCAAAACAAGGGCTCACTTAACATAGAGGTCAGGGAGAGATGACCAAGGATGACACATGTCTAAAAATGTCTCTGGCCTTGCGGCATTCTGTAACCCAAGATGTACCAGGACTGCTGATGACCAGCATGGTCATCACTCACATCTGACCATAAGCTGGACAAGGGATGTTCTTAACTCATTGTGCTTCTCTCTGGCAAATATTGAACTTGTCCCCCTCCTTCCATTATGCAATTACTATTGCATATTTAGCATATTTCCATTACATTTTTCTATCTCATGCTTGTTGTTCCTTACAGAAATACATTTAGCATACTACCATTTAAAACTACTGCTTAAAAGTACTGTTATATACTATAATTCTTGTAAGTCTATATAAATTGCATTTGCAGTTGCTGGGGAATGATGCCTCATAAATCATCTGCAGCTTTAGTTATTTTTAGTGCTTCCTGTCAATACCTGGCCATAAATCCTATAACATTGTCATTAGCATCCCACTTCATCTCTTTAAGGAATTTTTTTCATTGCATGAAGACAAGTTAAACATAGTGATGAATGGTTAGAAAAGAGACTGTTTCCCAGGGTAATTTCCATTTTTATGTAGTCACATGGAGACAAAAAAGTTAGTTGTTTACTTGATGTTGTCACTGAATTTAGCAAGTTTGTATAAATTTTGCAAGTTTATATGAACATAAGGGAACAAGAAGCTGAATATCTCACCACAGATCTTACATGTTTGTAACCCTGTGCCCTCGCAGAATAGCAGAGGTTACAAAAAGAGCCTGGTTTCTTTATCTAGTTTAATGAGTGATCAGAAAGGAAGCTATATAAGAATCATGGGAAAACTTAGATGTAACAGTGGCTTGGCTCTCCAGGAGCTCTTTTCCTTCTGTTTCAAACAGTGGCCTCTAGAGGTTGATGCAGGGTGCTCTAGGCTCCTTTTTTTTTTTTTTTTTTTTTATATATTGCTCTTTTTATTACTTATAGCAGCACTGGGAAATGAGACATGAACTAAATTATATTTAGAGATTCCCCTGACTGGAGTACCTGTTTACTCCTTGCCCTCCTTAACTTCCCCCCCACCCCCCGCCCCCAATAGTTACTCTAATTTAGAGCTCGGGGCTGTAAAATGTTCATAATTGTGACTTTAATGTAGGAAAAAGACACTGACAAACAAATAAATAACTACAAAGGTTCCTATGGACTATTCATGTGCTTAAAGTCCATGCTTAGTACAGCCACCTTGATATTAGCAAAACCTTTGAAAGAGTTACCTACTTTTATTTCTGCAAATAATTCTATTCTACTCTGTTATGTTCTGAGGGAATGAATGCCTTATTGTAAGAAAGTGATCACTTGTTCCTCTGTCCAGTGTGCTTTTATATCACCATATTATTCAGAAGACATCAAGAAAATCAATTTAGACTGTTTAGAATTTAACATTTTTTTTTTTTAAATTCAGTATTGGAATTAGACAAAGTCATAACAACTCCAAGTATCCCAGCATTACACTGCTGAAGTTACACCTTCTATTTTAGTTTACTCTCTGATGAAATATGTAGAACATGCCATCATTTTAAACCAGGTTTCCCAGGGAAAATTGCTGGCGGTGCCTATTATGTCTGTCCTATTCTGGAGACTTTACTCTTACTAATTTTAAACACAGTCTCCAATTTCCAACAATTATTTTAAACAATTGTTGAGCTGGGAGGAGCTCTGGATATAGAAATTAAAAGAAATCTTCTCACATTTTCTGAACCTGAGGTATCACTACTAAACTTCTGGAAGTCACTATATATCTTCTAACTCCTCTCAGTAACCCATTTTTCCTTTTCCCATACCCCTTAAAGGTAAATTTAAACTGTAGACTCATACTTCCTCTTCCCAGACTGCCAACTGGCAATGCAAGCAAAAAATCTACTTCATCTGAACTGTGAAATCTGAATTAAATCATATTTTATAATGAGGGTAACTTTGAAGTCAGAACTGATGCATGCTCAGGGTAGACAGTCTCTTTTAAGCATTACAAGTCTTATTAGAAGTATGTGAAAATACATTTTTCCTCATTCTTTTTCCTCAGAAAAGTCTGTAACTTGGCCAAATTGTCTTGAGTTTGACAAAAACCATGATGTCACATCCATTGACAGAGCTTCTCAAGGGAGAGTTATAAAAAATGGGCAAAGCGATGTCTCTCCTTCTATTCTGGTCTCCAATATGATTGTGCCCTGTTTGTAGATTCTTTCCATAAAAAATCTGAGATAGAAAATTTCGGCTCAATTGCCTAAGTTGAATAGGATTGTAAATATTTGAAAGCAGAATTTTATAATAGAATTTTTCAGGTAACCTTATGAATATGTAATACGAGATAGAAAAAGAGAATATGGTGATGGAATGCAAGACAGTCTCATGCTTGTATATAACAAGCAATTCAGGTGACTAGATGTAGGTATCTTTTAGCAACTTAAACGACCCAGGTTTTTTGATATATGTCTTTGGCAGATAGAACACAGTTCTTAGAGGAGTTCTCTAGTCTTCTCAGATGGCAAAGGGCAGTCAAACTGTTCATCTGAGGACTCTTATTTCTCTTCAGATACCTTTTGTTTAGGTATCTAAACTGAATTTATTGATCTTCACTGGGATACCTAGAAGCTAGGGGTGCCTCGGAAGCTTGTCAATAAAGAGGAATATGGTCACTTATTTTAGGATGGATTCCACCACAAATGTAACATCGTAATTTTTTGAATGTATGAGTATTTATATTTCACTTTCTAAGGAAGAATTTGATAAGGAGGAGACACTCTGTTCTATGTTCATGGTAATCATGTAAAGATATATCCTTGAGATAGTTGCTGATAAGCATATCATCTCCCTGTACTGTTCATCCAACAATGGAAAATAGGAACCTGTCAAACAGATTTTTGCCTTCAACTGGATGACTTTTTCATCTCCACACCAGCACTGAGGATTTTATGAGTTCCTGACTACTCTTTCTAAGTGGTTTAAAAAAAAATTTTAAAAACCCCAACAATTTAAACATTGAATGGAAAATCTCACTTGATAGAATTACAAATATTTGTAGTGCAGTACATGAACAGTATAGTCATTTTGATACTCCAATCAATAAACAATTCCTGTAACAGTAAAAGCTAAATGCAGCAGTAGCAATGCGTCTGGATCATTAAACTACTCAAAAAATATTTTTTTTTTTTCTTTCTTTCTTTCATTTATAATACTCTTTGTTCTTAAAGTTTCCTGGAATTAAAGAGCTTTTTTTTACAAAACCACTTTGTCTTACATGTTTGCGTTGATACATATGAGTTCTCAGCTATTAAACAGACTTTATAGTCTGCATAGTAATGCATTCCAGAATTTAGTGCCAACTTTGATAACATTTTTAATTTAGTGAAGCAACACTGTAATGCAATAGTGTCCCTGAAGAAAAATCAGTGTTATTATTTTTCTGGTGTTAAATTTCTCTAATTAAATCAATTCCAATTTATGCTGCTTTTGTTATAATGTATAACTTGCTTTAAAGAGTAAATGTCCTAGCTGTCTGCTATAATGATACTCTAAATTTCTCCTCACAAACAGTCAGCACTAATGGGATTCATAACTGATTGGAGCCTATCAGCAAAAGCCTCTGGTGCAAAAATATTTGGGAGACGGGTGATAAAGATTATTTTAAGAGTAGCTAGACAAGTAATGCATCTGACAAATTGGGAAAAAGGAAGGGGAAAAGACATTATGAGTCTAGGTATGACTATGAATTAAAGATGCACTAATGTCTGAGGAATTACAGAGATGGTTGGTGAACCCAGTGTATTTTGTGTGTAACAGATGCTATTCACCTTACATGAACTGCTACATCTCTTTTTGATTGAGAGGCAAGATTTAATCCAATAAGGAGCTCTTGCTCTAATATGTTCTGAGAGACAAAGTAGCACAAATGGAGCAGCACTTCAGATTATGTTAGAAATTACTTCATTTATAACATGTTGGAGTATGACCAGCTGAAACAGAACAATACTCTCTTTATCCTTATGTTTGCCATTTTTTTGGAGGGGAGGAGATGGGAGGGGGGTTGGAGTTTTCTTCAGTAACTTTTCCTTGCTACTCAGCATCCTAACTTTACAGTGTGACAACACAGTGATGGTCTCTGCACAAGGTGAGATTCAGTCCTCATAGGAGCACAGGTCTCATTTCCTATTCAGTAAATCTGTAACCAATAAAATGGTAAAGCATTCGCAGCTAGATTCTTTATGAAGATTAAACACAACCTCAGGTAAATATGCATGTGAAAATTTAAAAGTTTATTTGCTGACTGAAATATATAAAATCAATCTGAAACTATCTGTAGATTTCTGGAATATTATTCCTTATTTTTTTGAGACACTTGTGAAGGTTTACTTCCAGATGGACCTCAGTCTCAATTCTTTTTCCTTTCTTAAAATAATCATCTCCAAAGGTCTCATAGGGGTCTGTAACAGATGCACTCAACCCCACAACTTCATTTAACCTAAGTAACAGCAATTTCGTAAAGGCTTCAAAGGAGGTAAAGGCTTGAGCCATAGCAGGGCCAAGAACTCATCTAGGACACTCACAGAATAGGAGATTTACACTGAGAATTGATGTATATGAGTCTGGAACATCCATCATGTGATTAACACATCAATAGCTGATGGCTTTTCCAAGACTTGTTTATCATGGAACAAAAAAAATCTCATTCCATTGTATGCAATTTGACTACAAGCCAACCACTTTATCCCATAAATATGGCAGTCTCAGTGAGCCTTTTTTGAACTCTCCTTGCTGTGTAGTGGGCTGCATGACAGTGATTTCCCCTTGACCTGTTGTGCCTCCCTAAGTTGCTCCTCAATGCAGAGATCTTTTGACAATGACAGATCACTGGATGAGCTCAATTTGAGTTGTCCCTGAGTTGCAAGTGGACTGCATGTCAGGTGACTCTCCCCTTCAGCAGGAACACCTCTCCAAGTTTGAGATTCCTTACCAGAGACTGAGATCCTTCCTCAGCCAAGGCAGAGATACTCCTTATTCACAACAGATCCTTGGTAAGCAACCCATATCACACTGAATTAATATTAGTAAAATGTGTGTAGCTAATTCTGGTAGACATAAACTGTTTACCAAGCCTGGTAATGTCTGGATCCAGCTGCACCTAGACTCCTCTATGAGAAGTTTAAAAAGCAAGGCGATTCATTATGAAATTTGTGACTCAATGGGAGGTTTTCCTCACCCTTTATGTCTCACCCAAGTCTGAGACTAAGTTTGAACCTAACTCCTAAGCTTGTTCAGGAGTTTAGAAAACAAGGGGATCCAGTCATGACTCAATGGAGGGTCTCTCTTACCCTTTTGTGTTGTTGGTCTCTGTGTAAATTATTCTACATTTGTTCTAAATCAATTTTCTTTTATATATTTCTTCTATGTAGTAAGTAATAGAGTGAACCTTGCCATCAAACTTTGGTAAGTTGCACTTTTAGGACACATTAAAATCACTTTTGCTAATACCATTGACAGCAATTCGTTAAGTGATCTAAACCACTCATTCCATGAGAGAGTCCTCACACTGGAGGACTACACATCTACACACACTGTAGACATTAAAAAAAAAAAAAAAAAAAAGTTTCTGTGAGTGGATAGATGGTAGTTCAAGGGTATATAAATTATGGTTTTATGCTCTGCAGAGAATGCATATTTTTGGGGTTACACTGATGTAGTTCTCCCTGGAGTAAATGTTTCAGATTTTCTGGATAAACACTAACATATTTGCAAAGATAAAAAGGCATGAAGTAAGCTGTCCCAAGTGGGTTTTCCTCTGAGAGTAAATAAGTATTTCCTGATGTTGGCTGCTTAATTTGTTTCTTTCTTAACCTATATTTCACTTTTGGCTTGATGCCTTAGGAGACAGTGAACATTCTTTGGAAAGAGTCAGTGATAACTGACATTGTTTTAGAAGTTGAGCTAATCTCAATCAGATTCCTTCATGTATCTTCTAATTGTGGTTACAGTAGTTGATAACATGGCCTCATAATTCTTTTTATTCTCCAGAATACAGACAGTGTTTTGCTTTTGCCTCCTTTTAGAGGGAGTTATTGTTTTGTGTTTTTTTTTTTTTTCAGAGCTTGATTAAAATAGGCCACAGTGTTTGCTTAATATTGCTTACAAAAGGGCCCATTCAATACTTACATTTGGCTGACAGTGAAATTATGAGCATGCTTAAAATTAAGGACATGATTACACTTTTTGTTCAAAGTATTAGTTTGCTTTTCATGGTTTTCTATTTTATTTTCTATTCTACTGTTTGCAGTTACAGTTTTAGATTGGGAGTTTATGTTATATTAAACTTGACAGAATATTAAATTATATTACCGAGATCTATCTGGCTTTGTAGAAGTAAAAAAATATGCTGGAGGAAACAGGGCTGGTTTTCTTTACACTTAGAAAACTTGAAAAGGTAAAGGTATGATTTTCAAAAATCAGAATGAGACAGACATGCAGAGACATTCAAATGACAGCGCTATTAATGAACCCCTCAAGGAAATATATCTCAAGTTATGACAGGTGGGCCAGCCATGTTTATATTTTGACATTGACACTAAGTGTGAAATCTCTTAATTATGGATTACGTCACTTTTTAAAACATTTCCCTTCAAAATTGACCTAGTTTGGTCTCCTACTTAGTATCATCATTACTTCAATTGTAAAGTATGAAAATCTCAGGAACTGCTAATAATACTGTATTGTCAAAATTATCAAGTTTTCCTTCCTCTGTTTTCCTTCCACTGACCACAATTTCAGTTCTTTTCAGTCTGCCTTCCAGTACAAACTGGCAAATTATGTTGTTACCAGAGCATGCAAACTTATGTAAATTACAAGCTCTATGGATTAAAGCTAACATGTCCAGTACTTGTACACATAAAAAACCTTTGCATTTGTTTAAAATGTGAAAATATATTCCCTTGGAATGATCTGATAAATATGTATGCCTTATATTTAGTCCAGATGTACTAAATAGGGAAAGTTTCTTAATAAGTTTCAAAGCTTCTTTCCCAGTTGTAGTCATTCAAATCTCTACTTTCCCAACTAATTTAGATCAACAAACCTAACCTGAATATTCTGACCTATACATGCAGACCTAATCCTAAAAATCTACTACAAAACAAATAGTCTCAAAGGTTTCCCTTTCCCCAGGTATCTCCCTGCCTTTACAGCCTTTGGAGACAGTCTGTGTGGCTACTGAAAAGAATTTATCATACATCAGTGTGTATATTTGCAAGCCAAAAGAAATTGTGGTGAGATGTGTAGAGAAAAAAAACATTTGGTTTTGGTGATCATTGGTGCTGCTTTCTGAGGCATTAGGCATAAGGTCTGGATAACCTCTCAGACTGATTCTAACCTAAGTCTATTACTGACTGAGCAGTGAAGTCAGTTGATAGGTTCAGATACAACTATGAATACATTATCCAATACTGCTGAGACACAGTCTCAACTCTTATTGTAATCAGAAGATTCCATGTTGTAGTATCTCATTTCAAGTCCAGTTAGTAACTAAGAAGTAGAAGAACATCAGAGTTATTCCCATTATGTTATTCCAGAATGAATGGACTCCATGATGCTTCATTACTGAGAGCTCTTGAGTTGGTAGACCTCTGTTTTCCACCAACATGTTCTGGCATTTTTATGAGCAGAATGAGTCCTAAGATTCTATCTGGAAAAGAAAACCTTAGAAAAGGCCTCAAAACCAGTTTAATAAGCTACAAAGCTTGTGAGATTGGTTTTGAAATTGTTGGAGATGTCATGATGTTGAGGGTGATAGCTCACTTCTGGAACAAACTAATTCCTTTGTTAGTAGACTCTTGGTAAAGAATTATTTCAGATCTTTGCAAAATGTGCTGAGATTATAAATTACCATGCCAGCTCACATTTAATTGCCATCTTGTATTCCACTGTACACCTGAGCTCAGGCTGAATTAACATTTTTGTACTTACACTGTAGGTCTTTGCTGTAGACTATACTTTTATCCTTTGTTTGGATCAAAAAAGCAGTTTTAGAAGTACAACTCAGAGTTTATCAGAATCCAGAAAGAGATTGGTACCATATGAAGTAAGTAATCAAAACTGAACTATCAGGTAAAAATATAGTCACTTTTGTGAGAAGGTTTAAAAGAATTTCATCATGTCTCTTGGAGACACTACTAAGAGCTGGACAACTGCATACTGTTATCCTTTCTATACCATCTACACTTGACATATTTAGAAATTAAAAAAAACATTGTGTCAAACACAATCAGAGGGCTTTTTTTTCTGATAGGCAAAGAAGTAATTTTTTTTTTAAATGTTAAGTACTTCATACATATTATGACAAATACAGTGCAACCTTCAAATTAAATGAATTATTCTAAAGGTCAGATATGTCATAGAATATCCAAAAAAATAAAAAAAAAAAAAGCTGCATGAACACCGGGGAAAAAACAAACAAACAAACAAACCACAAACAAATACAAAGCAAAACAAAAACCACACCAAACCAAACAAAACAAACAGGGCTCAAGGAGAAGAAAGATGGATCAAATGTGAGAGAAACAAACTAAAAATAGAACATTACAGACAACGCACATTTCAGATGCACATGCTCCAAGGACTTCCCTCAGTGTACTGTGTTCTCATGCTTGCCAAAATGATAATTGTGTTATGCATTTCTCACACAAGTACATATTAAAGTACAAATATTTCTGTCTTTGTCTTTCAGCATGGAGGAAATTGTTTAATTTTACCATTTTAATTTACCTGGTTTTCAGCCTGTAAACTATGATGACTGGTCTGTCTCCTCAATTTTAAACAGCAGTAGTTTTCAAACAGGTATCAGACACAGTTTTTCACTTCATTTATTAATTTTTATTTTTACCCCCCCAAATTAGGACACTATATCTGTGTAATTATTTATCATGTAAATTAGTGCAATGAAAAGGAGAATCTGATACAAAAAAAGCCAGCTAGAATATAGATTATATATATGTTAGCAACATCACTGACGTGGGAGACTGAAAATTTCTGGGAAACATAGTCAAGAACAAAGTAAGGAAGAAAAATGTCAATAAATTATGATTTATTATTAGAAAAGAAAAAAAAAAAAAAGCTGATATTTCTTGGTCTTATCCTAACTAGGTGGAAAGAAGTCTAAAACCTTTGTCATCAGTGTATTCCTCAGCTCATCTTGAGCTGTGCCCATTTACACAAGCTGAAGGTCTGACCCTCTGCTCCCTGAAATGCAAAGAAACATCAGAAATAAATGTATTGCAATAAATTTACCAAAATAAAAACTGATCGATAATTGGATAATGGAAAGACATGGCAAAACCAAGCAGGCCTAGCATTTCAAAAGGTTGGAGCTGGAAGTGTAGGATCAATGAATTCATAAAGTATAAGACAATTTAGCTGAATTCCAACCAACATAACATGAGCTCAGTGATTATATAAAAATCACCCGATGTACAGCTCATGAGACATCGGCTAACCGTGGTCACAAAATGAAAAAGAAGTTCAAAGGATGTATTATTAATCATTACATTTTCCCTACCTATATTTTTTTTCCTGTTTGATTTTTTTTATTTTAAAGAAAAAGCCTGTGTGCCAACATGAAATACATTATGTTTTTTCCTGATTATACCTTGGGGACATTTAAAATGTCTAGATTTACTGTTCAGCATCATTAAGTGTACATCTATAGATAGGTAGATCCAGACTATAGATGACAGTGTACTGCTAGGTGGTTGCTTGTGTCTTTTTGATATCTGCTGCTAGATTATGTGATTAAGAGCTAATTACCATAAACACAACTTTTTGGCAAGGAATGAAGGGGCAGTGATAGCAACTTGACTTGGCTCCTGCCAGGGCTGTGGAAGGAGGAGATTTGGAGGTGAGGGAAAGGGAGGGAACAATGTGGATTCAAGAGGTGCAATGATGTAAAAATAAAGAGGATAAAAGGAGCCAGATGAATGTAATCCAGTTGCCAGTGAATGCATCCATTTAATGAAGCCTTCTGTCTAACCACCGCAGTCTGTCCTGTCTTCTTATAAAAATCCTTTTCTAACTCCTGTCATGCATGAGAGACTCTGTTTTGTCATGAGTGTTCGTGTATAGGTCTAAGTGCCACTAACTGGAGAAGAAACATTGGTTGTACAGGACTATAGGTCTGCGAAGCTGCATGTATCCTTATGCAACTTCCAACCCCTCGTGTGCATACATGTGTAATTCATCAGCAAACTCCAAGCTGGAGTAACTGTTATGTAGGGTAGGGGATCTGGGAGCCAGCTTCTAGAAAGACCTTTGGTCTTGGGCCAGATTGTGTAAAGACCAGAATTTCAAGGATTGTCTGCTGCAAAGACCATAGGTTTTGACCAGCTGCCAAAGATTATAGAATCATTTAGATTGGAAAAGATCTTTAAGATCACTGAATTCATCCATAAGACCAACCATTTCCCTTTGGATTATGGGGGCTTCATTCTTCTCTCCCTCTCTGTCTTCCAAGTCGGAGGGCTGGGTACATGGACAACAACTGATCTTACTGTTAGAGACTGAGACAAAGAAGGCATTTCCTCATCCTTTGTGTCATAGTTTAGGCCCACTCAGCCTGCAACAAAGCACCACACAGCCATTCACTTACTCCTACGCACCCTGGGTGGGATGGACAGGAAAAAATATAACAGAAGGCTCAAGGGTTGAGACAAGGACAGGGAAGGTTCACTAACCAAATATGGTTACAGGCAAAACACAGACTTAGTTTAAGTCTGAATATGCTCAGATGAGACAGTGCTCCATGAAGATGGAATGTGGCAGATATCATGGTGGCTTTGAACTCAAATGACTCTTTATTTTAAAATCAATCAAATCCAATCTTTCTTTAAGTAGCCAAAAAGATAATTAACTGAATCCAGAGAAAAACAAAGAGAAAGTCTTTTAATCTTTGGGGAATACAATAGGATCTTGACTGGACTGCCCACTATCTTATTCAGAAATGCTTTAAAATATTTAAAACTTATGTGGCTCATTCTGCCAAAGACTCAAGCATGCATTCATCAGGATATAAAGGTATTTGTGGTCTGCAGGGAATAGTACAAAATGGATGGCCACTGTTACCTATGAATAACTTATTTGTCACATTTAAGTCATAACATTTCACAGCCTAATAAGGATAAATGTGCAGTTTTGTGTGTTTAATTTACATATGTAAAATTGAATTGAGCATTTCCGTGCATACCATAGCGCTGTAAATAGCAGTAGATTCATGATAACAGCATTAGCTACAGCAGGTTCATGAATTACTTTGTAATACATCCCTTTACAATTTCAATACAGCCTATTTTTCTTGTCCCTCTTGGCTGCTGCTCTACATGCTATATCTGGGAAGCTAAATATAGCATTCACTATGCCTTGAACTGGGATAAATGGATAGACTAAAAATGCCTTTGAAGATTATGTATCTATCATGGCATGAATATTCACGTTTGTCTCAAAGAAAATGTGGCCTTGGCTATTCCAACAGCATTGTACCTTCTGTTAACCCTGGGACAGTGTATAGGAAGGAAAGGAGGACTTACAGGGTCAGAAGGAGAGCAAGGAGAAGCTTAACACTTCTGTTAATGCTTTTCTTAGTTTTATAATATTTCCCTAAAAACCCTTTACCATTCAGAGGATACAGGGGTAGAAGGGATATTTAGACTTACATGACCTTAGATACTAGTTCTAGTGTCCCTGTACCTCATACAAACCATATAGCAAATCTGGAGTTGAGACCTACATCTGTTTTATTTTCAGGTATGATTTTCTCTGGACTTTTTGCAAACATTTTTTTCTTTTACCACCTTATAACAAGTCATAGTTAATAGTTACTAGTCATAGTTACCAGTCTTCACTAAAGAAATAGCCAGAATTAGGCAAGCTCTAACAGAGACTATGTGTTTATATGGAGAAGAAATATTCAGCACCTAAAATTGTCAGAGATTTATAAAATAAAACAAAATGAACCCTGGATTTAATGGTTTAAACCAAATCCCTTGGGATTATTATGAGACCTTAATGGGGACAGATTTCACATCTGTTGACTGAGGATGGAAGGATTTATGCATTCTTCTGCAACATCTGGTTCTTGCAAAAGTCAGGGAAGATGACAGTCTATAGGTCTGATCCAGTATAGCAATTCCACTGCTACATAAAGTCTGGACAATTAGATTAATCCCTTGTTTTCCAAAGCACTAATTCTCAATTTAGATTTCAAAACATAAAAGAACAGTGATTGCAACATCTTTTTTATTGCCAAGTGATAATAAGAACACCTATTAAACAGTAATATGGAGATCCATATCTAATTTCTCTGCCAATTATGATGAAAAATTCACACAAACAATTAAGTTTTAATTATGTCCATTTAAATATTTCAAGCGGAATCTACTTAAAAGAGATGATTAGACTTTAACTGAGATATTGCAAAGCAGCTCCAAGTTACCAACCAACCCACCTCCAAAGTGTCAATTGCCACAGTTTAGCTACCTTTTTCTTGATATCCAAATTGTTTCTGAAATGCCAGCAAAATGTTTTAGCATAACTACATGCCTGGTAAGTTAATAAAATCGTAACAAATTACTTTCTCATGTCTAATTTTGAATTAATGACATTTTATCTAGGTTTTCTCAAACAGAAATCATCTAGCTTTTAATTACATTACAAAAGAAAGCTTGTGGTATTAAGTCTATAATTAATATCTTAATTGAGGCGGGAAGTTATAACAATAAAAAGGTTGTTGAAAAGAGCATTTATTTTTATCTTATTTCATGATTCCCTATGTTTCCTTTAAAACAAAAATTGCATGCATATTATTAATGATATTCTAAGGTCATATTATTTAGAACTAATGGGAATGTCTACATTGAATTAAATTAAGGTAGATTCAGACCATATCTATACTTCTTCTGATTACTAAACAAGAATGTATAATTTTCTGGGCCCCAAGAATTCTTAATGCGTACATGACATTAACACACAACAAAGTTGTCTGGTTTTGCAAAACCTGGTTTTTAGGTTCATGAGCTAGGAGAGCTCACAGTACCCTCTTGGAATTCCATTTGTAATGCATGGGGAGATTTTGATGATTCCCTGTTCATACCCTAACTATTAGAAAAGGAGGAAGTCTAAGAAGCAAAATATCCTCATTCTGTACTCTCTATTGCCATAAGGAAACCCCAACCCATTATCTGGCTGTGCATCATGTGTTTCTTGGTCACTCTTTGAAGAATGAAAACCTCTGCAGAATGACAGGATGAATCTGACAAAGCCATACAAAAGCATCTTCACTAGCTGGCTTGAAAATTGAGTGAGGAATCCTAGCTTATCCTCGGGGTGGAGACCAAAGACCAAAGAGAAGTTCAGGTACAAGGAAGAGAGGGAGGAGGCTTGTGGAGGACAGTTTAACTGTGGGGAGGTACTCACACTTCCCTTACAAAAGCAGCATGGGAACCAAGCAGGAGGAGTTTTATCAGTCATCTGGATGAGAGGATTGAGGGATCATTCATTTTGCAGATGACACCGAGTGAGTTGGGTGTGTTGATCTGCTTGAGAGTAGGAAGGCACTACTGAGGGATCTGGACAGGCTGGATCCACGGGCTGAGGTCAAATGGCATGAGGTTCAACAAGACCAAGTGCTGGGTTCTGCACTTGTGTCATAACAAACCCATGCAATACTACAGGCTTGGGAAAGAGTGGCTGGAAATCTATCTTGTTGAAAAGGACTTGGGGGTATTGGTCGACAGCTGGCTGAATGTGAGTCAGCAGTGTGCCCAGGTGGTCAAGAAGGCCAATGGCATCCCAGGTAACAAGAAGTAGGATAAGAGAAAATGTCGTCTGATTGTGTCAGGGGAGGTTTGGACATGATATTAGGAAAAAAATATTTTCCTGAAAGGGCTGCCAAGCATTGAAACAGGCTGCCCAGGGAAGTGGTGTAGTCACCATCTTTGGAGATATTTAGAAGATGCGAAATTATATCACTTAGGGCCATGGTTTAGTGGTGACCTGGCAGTGCTGGGTTAATTGTTGGTCTTGATGATCTTAAAGGTCTCTTAAAGGCCAGAATGATTCTGTATTATGATTCTATGAATTAGAGTTCTGTTCAAAGCCACAGATCCAGTGGTTCACTGGGATTATTGCCTCGAGTGCTGTTCTAGATGGATACAGGTTTTTTAAGAAAGACAGGCAAAAATGATGGGGGGAAAGGGGGTGCAGTATGTGTTCTTTGAGAAATGGAGTGGCTCAACTGCACAAGACTTCAATATCAAGACTATGGACCATATGAAAACTTATAATTCAAGTCTCACAGGTCACTGTACCCTAGTGACAGAATAAGATTTAGATAACTATGCCTAAAATTTCTTACCTGTTCTTTGTTCTGAGCTGAACTAGGACAAGGAAATATCCTTTGATGCAAGTAATCTGAAGAAGGAAACATAAAGTCATACTCTGGAGAAGATAGCAAGGAAATTATATTTCATTACAATTTGTCCACCTGATCTGGAATTCTTTGTACTTGATAGCATAAAACTATCTTCAAGGGTATGGCATATGAAAATAGGATACACGTCACACATGATTTTTTTTTACAAGTTCTTCCTGAATGGGAAACAGTTATGAGATCATCCTATTCATGACCTGAATAAGATCTTTGAAATACAATGTTGATGAACTGGGGCATCATGGAGTTATGCTGCCCTCCTTGGACCATTATCTATCTATCTAAACAAAATGTAGCTTTAAGACAGAGAGTAATACCTGAAGCAAAAATGACCAGGTTATGTCCTGTCACAATATTCACAATATCTGAGGAATACTGAGGTTGTTTTGGTACCATTATTCATACTCAGCAAAACAGTATGAACATCCAGTACCAAAGTTAACACTGGATTTGTCAGGTATGGACAAGTACCTTGAATTCATTCCACTAAAGCTTTATGAACTACTTGTATAAACTACTTGTGTATTACTTCCCTCTCACCAGAACACCTCTATTTGAAAGAGGGGAAAGTGTAGATTATGAACAGAGATTTCCTTTAGTGCCTTAGCTTTTTATTCCCTCTGTGCTTAAATGACTCACTGGTATCACAGGTATCACAGGGTGTTAGGGGTTGGAAGGGACCTTGGAGATCTTCAAGTCCAACCCCCTGCCAGAGCAGGACCATATAATCCAGCACAGGTCACACAGGAACGCAG
>JAAGNO010012751.1:19682-71011 GCA_033439905.1 Ceryle rudis | reverse complement strand
ATGAAGACAGAACACACATAGGGCCAATAGCGATGGCTTTCCATCATTTAGCTGAAACCCCTGTGTCGAAAAAACAGTTTGGAAAGCAATTTAAGTCATACATACTTCAAGTACTGGAAGTACAGAGGACCTTTCCTGTAAGTACTTAGGATTTTCTCTGGAGGTTTGGCATCAGAACACTGCAGAGATGTCATGTGGATAGACACTGCAATTTAACAAACTTTCCAAGCACATTCATAAAATTCTTGGCTGTGGCCTTCTTTTATTGTTATGATTTTGCACCAAAAGATCATCTAGAGATTTCCTTAGTCCAGCACCAAAGAATGAAACTACATGTGGTGAAAGAGAAGGAGAGCCCTTTCACTGCCAATATATAGGGACCAGTGGCTGGGAAGATGATGCTGGTGTACATCAGCATGGCCCATAAGTTCAAGAGCTGCTGTGCCACATGCAGCAACAATCTCTCACAACAGCACAGCCACGTACATCACTGTAAGCTGAAACCAAAATTGGAAATGGAGTTGACTCCAAAGGCTCAATTTACACATACCACCTTCCCAAGTCCTTTCTGGAAAAAGAGCTGTTTGGCTGGTTACCAAGACAAACTGATTGGAAACATTCTTTCTAGGCTGTGTGTGGGTGCCTGACCAGAAAAAAAAAAAAGAAGAGCCTAAGAAATTGTGGAGCAATGCTACTATTCAGGCTCAACTCATACTGCTGACCCAGGCAGTCCCTGCTGCAGCCATCCCACCAGCATCAGCCCCAGCAGTGCAAGGCTTTGTGTATGACTGGCTGGTCACAGCTTGCAGCAAGGGTAAGGAAGTCAAGAAATGAGAATCACATCATTTTTAGTTCCTTGTGGAATTTACCAGTCATTTAGTGATACTGACTGCATGAGTCAAAGCCATGTAGTGCAAAACTTTGCTCTCTTACTGTTTCCTCATACACTGGAGGGGCAATATAAAGTGTAATGTAATGTGAATTAAAAAAAAAAAAATGTAAAAAGAACAGTATAAAGACACACACAGGTAAAGTTAATTCTGAGGTCAGAAGATTATTTCATTACAGTTCTCTGTTTAACGTTGGATGCGTCATTGGTTTTGCTCCATGTGAACCTAACACTTTCATCATCAATTTTGTGGTGGTTGGAGATTCTGATCAATGTTGTGCACTGAGAAACAATGTGAGAGGTAACCTTCCCTCTGAAAAGTTTACAGTTTACAAGATAAAGGAAGGAAGAATCAGAAAGTCCAGAGAAACATTATATTGTTCAGCAATCCAGTGATGGGACAAAGAATTAAATATATTTTTCCAGATTTCTATTCCAAAGCCCAAGCTCCATAAATGAGACGAGAAAGCAAGAAGACTAATCAGCACATGTGATCAGTGCAGGACTGGGACTTTCTGCTGCACATGTTCCCAAACCTTTTGTAATACATTTTCCTACTCCTAGGTTTGTTAAATTAAAGCCACAACAGATCCTGCATGAACAGATGAAAATACATTGAAACTTGTGTGGAGGAAACAATATTCAGATCTCTGTTAAAGCACCACGGGGGGCAGACATTATGTATCTTTATATTCTGAACAGGGCTGAATATACTGTCAGCAAATCAAGAAGTAATTAAATAATCCTTCACTTTCATGGGCCTTCGATGAAGTCTCACTTTTAAATGGAAAACTGGAGTCCCCCATGTAATCACACTGGAGGCAAAGCCAAAATTCAAAGTTGTCCTTTGACTGGGGGTTCACTGAAACATTTGACAGAAGAAGAATTGAGCAGTTACAATGACAAATTCAGCCAGCTTCAGCTCCAGATCTTGCCTGCAGGAACACAAAGGAGCACATTTCACTCCTCTAGTTTTCAGAAGGCACATAAGATAGTATAACATTAACCAGCAGACACCATCAGCAACCCCCACCTCAAAGCCTCCAGAGAAACATGGTGAACCAACCAAACTCAGTTGCCCCTACCCTGCTGAAAGCCTAATGCATTGAAGAAATGCCTATAGTTACCAGGGCAGAAGACTTAAGGGAGAAATCTTAGGATGTGCCTCACTCCTCTTGACCTAGACTGTACCAAAAAAAACCCAGAAGAGCACACAGTGATTATATGCATATGGCTGAACACCAGACAGGACTTTGATGCTTGGCTCAGTCATGACTGGAGTAGGTCCCTGGGAGCATGTGGGATCCAGCATGTGAAGACCAATGCCAGGCCACCAAAGCTTGCAGCCTGCAGGCAGCCCTGTGATGAGGTGGTCCACCCTCCATCTGTGTTGGCTGGGGAAGTCAAAGGGGACTATTTCACTACTGTCACCCCAGCTCTATGCTGATACGGATGTCGCACATCTAGATGAACATCATGCAGTTGGGGTGTTGTCCACTAGAAAGGCACAGCTGTATGTTAACTACATAACAGAGCCCTGAGCAGCTGTTTGGTTGGAGAGAAGCCTGATAAGAGGCTTAGTGACTGAGATAGAAAGGGTGAGAAAGTCCAGTAAACACAGTACTTGCACATCTTTTCCTTTTGTGAACACCCTGTATCAGAGCTATTGAATGGAGTCAGGGACACACTGCACCATTTCCTAAGGAAACTTTTTTCCACACTCACACTTGAAATGCAGAAGGCCACCTTGGCACTCTTTGAACTACCCAACAAGTGACTTACTCAGTTAGCTTTTCATATTTTCTTGGCATCTAGGATTACAGTTCAGCAAGATAAAAAGTTTAGCATTAGTGCATCTCAAGTCATACCAAGAACAGAATATATGATGCCAGTCCATCAAAGGCTAAAATTTTAAACCTTTCTTGATTTAGGCACTTCATAAGTCCTATTTTAACAGCAGATGCTCAAGAGTACTCAATAAGATGGAATGGCAACAATCACTTTTGGGTTCCCTAGAGTGAAATGTTCTGGGGTTTTTTATAGCTTAGACTGTAATTAAGAAAATACCACAACTATGACCTTGAATATCTTCTAGTATAAACTATAATTAGGTGACATCTTTTGTAAATAACAGCTCTAAAGTGTGTTACTAAAATCAGTTGTGAGTAGTGTAAGTAGTGTTTAATTCAGACAGCTCTGCACTACTGTCCTATCAGTTCCTGGCCTCTGTATCAATTTACTTGATTTAAAGTCATTAATTTTTGCATTCTCAGGGTGTTCTTCTCACAACAGCTCCACCTTTCTCAGACCTTCACTCTGATTTTGTACTAAAACAAACTTCCTACACTGTGAACCTCGTGAGCTGTTTTGAACACTGATTCACTCCATGCTCAGCCATTTGTCATTACTGCTCACAGCTGTAGCTGGGCAGCTGCAAGGACTGGTGAAATGCTGGACTTGGCTATGGTGGGAGGGGAGCAGACACCAGCTCATGGAAACTGCAGGAGCACTGGGGGAATCGCACTAAGACCTTTCACACCGCCTCCTTCCCATATACCAGGTTTGCCAACCCAATCCTTGTGCTTCCAGTGCACTAGACACAGGGCAGCATTTCAGAGCTGTCGCCCTCTTTGCACTCCATGAAAGCATCATGGGCTACAGATGGAATGGAGTGTCTTAGGGCATGGGCTGCCCACATTCATGCTTCCCTTCTAAATTCCAGCTCCATACATGATTTTCAAATCCACACTGACATGAGCAAACATTACCAAGATCTGTGCAGCAAATATTTGGCAAGGAGAAGGCATCTCTCCCTGCCTCCCTTCCTCCACTCCTGCCTGGGCGCAGCAGGGTCAGTGCTGGCACGCAGTGGCAGAAAGTGGTGGCACTCACTAAAAGCAACAGGAAAACCTGAAAACCCAGTAGACCTGAAGGTCACAGCCTGCTGAGGGTTTGTCTGATACACAGGCTGCAAAGTAAAGGCGGTAAGTCTTCCTGATTTATTCACTTTAATTAAGGGACTGGTAATGCCCTACCTGCCAATTCAAGTCTACCCATATACATGCTAACTCGGTTATTTCATACACAAAGCTTTAAATAAATTGCCTTTCTTTTTTTTTGTTCCTACTTTTTAATGGATACAGAGAACCATTCTGTCAAGAAAGAAACAAATGCTCCACTAAACCCATCTCAATGGACAATTTGTTTCTTCAGTGCAGCATTTAAGTAATAAAGGAAGAATAAACATAAAATTCTCCTAAGAAATAAAATGAAAACACCCTTAAAAAACACTTGTCTGAGGCATATTAGGATCCTAATAAATGCAGATCAGACATTTACGGACGACGCTCACTCACTGAATCCATTTTCATAAAGCAGTAAGACAGCCTGGAACCAGGTCACTTGCTTGTGTACATCAGCAGCATCCTTATAGTGATCACAGCTATTTACACCAGCTGTATGACTCAACAGAACATCAGCTCATCAGCTGGTGCAAATCACTATTGTTCAGATGACTAAAAGGGAGCTGGTCTGATTTATGGTCCTGGAGCTGGGTCTGCGCAGCGAGAGAGTGCAGTGAAGCCAGGAGGAGAGAGCAAAGGAAAACATCCGTTTACCAGGATGCAGTTATCAATGCCTTCACTCAGGCAAGATAATCTCTGTTATGTTTTTTTCTTTCCTGTTCACACCTTCTGAAAAAAATTTCCACTACTACACACAGAGCTAGAACACAGATGTTGAAGTGAGAATTTGACATTAAATTACATAGCTTTCCATTTATAAAATTACTGAGATATTCTACTATTTGTGATTTTTTTTAAAAACTAATTTAATCCCTTTAACAATGTGTTACTGACATAGACATGTAGATAGTTTCAGGCCCTTAATTCAAAATTTGCCTAAAATCTTGTCAAAAGCAGATTCCTGGGCATGGTATTTGACTTTGGTTTGTTGCTTTTTTTTTTTTCCTCCCCTCCCTGAATCATCTGAAATATTTCCATATGGCCATAAAAAGACTGCTTTTAAGAAGTCCTGAAAGAAATGCTAACTAGTCATTAAAAGCCTATGAATCAATAAGATATGTGCTGAGTTCTCCACATTCTCCAAATACAGGTTGCTGTTTATGTCAAGATTCAGAATTATCAGTCTTTGTGTACTATAAGAATTAGTTAAGAAATCCTAGGGTTGAAGAAGTCAGGAAAAAAAAAAAAGAGTTTGGATGAACTGGTTCCAAAAAAGCACATTAGCAACAGCACTTGATTAAAAGGCAAAGTAAAGAACAAAAAGTCAATCCAACTGCAGGCTTGAAACAAGATAAACAATGAAAAGAGAAATTAAAACATTAGGGATTATTTTCTTATTCAAGAATGTACAGCATAGATGTAGGGATTCATTTTCTTCTCCCACAAAAAGAACAGAATTCACAAGCTGGACCATCTATTAGAGAGAAAAAAAAAGTTTTCAGAGAACATAATGCACAGCTGGTTACAAGGAAGCCTGCAGACTGTATTTTCTCTATGAAACTAAAGGAGCAAGAGGCAAAGACTGGCAAAGCATTTGACGTTACCGTAAATATCTAAGGTTAGTAGAAGGACATTAAAGGTAGTATTACTCTCCAAATTCAACAGTGGCAGGTAAGAGAAGGGAGCTTTCTTGCTGCTGGAAAAGACAAAAGAGATGTTAGAGCTCTGAACTATTAGCATCATCGTAGTAGCAATATTGTTAATATACAGTAATTTCCAGCAGACTAAGACCAAGGCTATGTCATGGCAGGTGTTGAAAAATAAAACAGGAAACAGACTGTGGTTCTAAGAGTCTACGTATTGAATAGATACCATCAAGGGAATATAAATTGTATTAGGATTCAGATAAAATTTACAATTCAGAGGGACTGGACACTGGTTGCTTTATCATTACTCATATTCTTTGTACCCCAAACTGTGGCTAGATCCAAAAGTACCACTTGGGCATTGTATTTTTACTACAGTTCTGGCAGAACTGTACTTCTGATCTCCACCAGCACGATCTAGAAAACTTCTGTCTCTGAAGTGCCTGGGATCCTGGGAACACTGCAGCTTCTGAAGGGCTTTACCCCCCACCTTCTGCCACAGCCAACATCCAGGAAGTCCCAGACATAGACTCACTGGGCATAAATTACTCCTCATCCCATGTTTGTAAGATTTAATAGGTATTTTATGGCAGATTATGACAGCTTTTCATCAGGCATGCCATGGAGCACTGCATATACTGTGACACAAGTGAAAATGTTTACAATTTGAATTTCTGTGCATGCAGAACTGTATGTTCAGTCAGCTTTTGAGAATCTGTATACACAGCTAAGACATTTCTGCATGCATGCCTCTGATGTTCTGTTTTGCTGGGGTTTTTTTTCCCTAAATGAGCAAGTCTATGATTAAATTATAATAGTTTTCTACATAACTTTCTTAATGTTTATACTGATTGATAGCAGAATATGATTTATTCCCATTACTTGAAAAAGCTCTTTTACAGAAAGTAAAAAGTGATTAAAGAAACAATAAACACTGCTTCATTCAGAATTAAAACTACTTCTGCTACTTCTTTATTAGAAACTACAGAAAGAAGTGAGACAGAGTACTACTACTGCACTGAATCTGCTCATGGCACAAGTATTTCTTAAGTGTGTCTTCATATTTTCACAGGAAGTAGTCAATTATCAGAATAGGCCTGGATCTCAATATTTATTATCCCCCTCAATGCCATTGCCAGCATGAGTAAAAGAAGCTAAGCAGACAGAAACTGAAAAAACTCATATGACAATCAAGTTGCAATTAGTTATTATGAAAGTCTCCCTTGTTATACTATCCTCTATTCTAGTTCCTACTTGTCATTAAAAAGGGAATTGCTTATTACAGTAGACACCAAGGGCCTTAAGCACATTCTGAATGAAACATAGAAATCTGGAGAGAAAAGCCCCCACTGTTCTTGCCAAGCAGAATTAGGGAAGGATGGTATTTGTTGATGTAGCCTCTCTCTTAGGACATCATCTTGTTCTCCTTGAAACTGTGTTAGTTTCATCCATAACAGGCTTGGGATCCAATTTTTAATTCATGTTGGATTTTGTTTCTGTTTCTTTTCTCCCCATCCCTATCTCATGGCTGGGAAAGATGTTAAGCATATAAACAGACAGTATTTTGCTACACTAGTTAACATGTTGATCAGTCACATCATCTGTTGTGTGAGCCATCCTTCCCTTCCTCCCTCTGGTCTTCCACAAACACACAAAGAAAACCACCAGACTGTTTGTATATCATTGCTCATGATGATAGGCAAGACATTTCTCAATCTGCTCCCTGCTTCAAACATATAAAGGTCTACACAAGGTTTTGGCACCTTACAATGCTCACAAAAAAACCCTGGTGCCGACTTCTACTGTGTAGTTTAAGATCTAGGACATACGTGCCCACAGCTTCTTGGAAGTCTTCCTCTGGGGTTAGCAAAGGAGCATGCCACAACTGTCTGGGGACTCCTTCAGTGATGAGATACCTCTTTATAACATGGCTGTTGCTCTTAAAATGTATGATGACAGAGACTTGTAGTCCTCTGGATTCAAGGCTTTTTCTGAGCTAGGCACCATATGGTTATGCAAAACCCTTCTGCAAAAGCTGCTCTGAAGACAACAGGCAGGATAGGAAAAGAGCTGGAGAAGGAGAACAAAGAAACAGATCGCTGCAACAAGGGTAAGTGTAAGATAAGAATACAGAAAAAGCAACAGTCACGTCACATTCACATGTATTACTAATTATATATCTAGGATTTGCCAGTAGAAAAAAAAACCTATGTGGTCTGAAGGTAGAAAAGAAAATTTTCCAGATAAGGTACAATTTTCCAAAGACTAGCTGAATTGGTTTAAAAAATCAAAGTGCCTTTGGGCACAAAGTGTTTCCATCAGTCCTTTCTTCTTTGAGGCTGAATCCTGTTGGTGAGGTTTAGAAGTGGATTTTTTGAGACCTTGCTCCTTCCTGTGAGGGACTTGAGACTGTAGGAAGGGCAGATGAAATACACCCTCCAGACTACTGGGACCAGAGCTGGTCTCCTGGAAGTGAACACCTTGAGGAAAATGGCAGAGTTAAAACACTCCTGACTTAAACAATGGGCTTCCTGCATGCATGCAAATGAGATGTCAGGGCTGGACCCCATTTTTTAAGGAAACCCATAAATACAGTCATACCTAGCCCATTTTAGCAGTGATTAACACATATGGATTGCAAAGCTCTCCTAGCAGCTGTGATGATGATGTTCTCTAAAGATGCTTAGGAAAAACATGACACTGCTCCCTGCCTTAAAAGCTGCTCTCTAATAAAAGCCAATGTTAATTCCAAATTGCATTCAGAGCACATGGGGAAGCAAAATCAATGTTTGAGCAACAGATCAAGGAAAACAATGCCTTGGAAAAGCAACTGTGTTTTTCAGACTCCTATGTGTCCGGTTCAAATGATGCAGAAGTCAATGTAAATACCCCCTTGTGGTTTTGATAGAATACAGAATGATAAAAAAAACCCCCAAAACCAGAAGAAGAATCTAATACAAAACCAAAACCTTGACTGTGAAGCACATTTAAAATGCAAGCAATATACACCTCATATTCTCCAGACCCAGTTTTTGAGTGTGAGAGTCAGGCAAAGGTGCACAAGTTCCCTCCAGCTGGGGTACATATTAGTGAGATAATTTTGCTAACTATTATGGTTTGAACTGAATTATCACTTCTGCTTAATGTTGTCTGAAAGAGCTGTAGCATCTAATATTTAAACATCAAAGCAGTTGACTACATGCCAGCAAAACTATTAATCTTTAAAGGCAGAAGAAAGCTAGTATTTTCAATACACTGACAGAGTGAAGATTTCTCTGCATTATCTTACCATTGTTCAATAATCTGTGTCCATTCAGAGGTAGCAGCACATGCTTAAAATGTTGAAAAAAAAAATTATATTCCATCAGTGGCAACAGTATGGATATAATCAACTTTTGACTTTAATTCCTTTAAAGAAAAAGGCTGAAAAATGGGGATGTATTTATGGCAAAATCAGTGGAAAAAGTAGGTGAAAAAAGGAAGGGAGGAAAAAATGTTATGGCTTTTCTTATAAAGTGACACCTAAACTTGAATATAGAGATTCATTTATTATTTAAAATGTTATGTTTTCAATGCAACTTTTCATCAAACCCGTAAAGGAACCAACAACCAGCATTAGTCATCAATCACTTGTATTTCACCATTTTTTTCCATTTTTGTGGAGAGTTCACCACTACACAGCGGCTGGTAAAGTCTACGTCATTCTTTGAAACTGCTTTTAAGAAAAAAATCCAAATTTTTCTTTAACAAAAATTTATATAAAATCAGGCAAAGAAATGAAAGAAAAGAGCAGCAGTGGACCGAACCCACATTATCAAAAAATAATTGATTTTGTGCAAGCATTACGCACAAACTTAAGAGCAAAGACTTGCCACTTTTCAGGATGTAATGTTTTCTGGAATACCCATTCATTCCTGATAGGGAGAAACCATGGGCAGTGCTGTTTTGGTCTTCTTAACTCCATGACCAACATGTGAAAATCATATGGATAATATTGCCTTATATGTGTTTGCATTCTGCAATTAGATTCAAATGACTCAGAGCATTTTTTCTGGCAACATTCATACTCTTCTGCACCACTTTTTATCACCTTTTCCATATCTGGATATTGCAGTTATATTAAAGAAAGAAACTCAGAACTAAGGACTCAAGCTCTCAAGATCCAAACCCTAATGCCTGTACATAATACCCAATTTTCAGAAATAAAATTTAATAATTGTGATTAAAAATTATTTTTGTGGCAATCAATCAGCTTTATAATTTCACAAAGATAAATGATTTCTGTAAAGAACAACCTAGGGGACAACAAAGCCTAGACCACTATTAAGTTGTTTACTTGTGTTTCATATGCATCACTGATGCAAAAGTTGGTGAATAGTACTGTGAAAAGGAAACTGGATAAGGGATGGAGAGAAAATGAGATTTACTGCTCATGTGTCTTAGTTGTCCTTAAAAGATGCTAACATGCACTACAGTAATACCTAGACAGGTCACAGTGGAATGCAGGACTATCCTCATTCAGAAAGTCCATGGTTGAAGATGGAATAAAATAGCTTGAGGAACAGAAGTTTGAGATCCTCTCTTCTCATACCTCATTGAAGAGGTGTTTTCAGAGCAGTTTTCAGATAATAGACAGCAGTTAGCTACCTAATAAGTAAATTAATCAATAACCTAATCATATCAAACCCAAAACACTGTTTAAATCCATGATTAGCAGGTCATACTCACAATGTCATTGAAAATAAAAGGAAATATGAAGAAAAATGGGGGCAAGGCATAGATCTGATATATCTTGACCAATATTCAAGAATCAACAAATACATTATTGTCAGACAAACATTCCGCAGATGATAAAACCAAAAGGGAGCATCATGAACATTATTACTTGAGGAAGGATACAGGTTATCGCCCAAAGCCAAAATGTATTAGGTTAGAAACAAAGGTTCTGTGACCAGCAGAACAAATGAAGATCGGTTTCCTACTGTCTCTCTTTTCCTTGCTCAACCTAACGAGATACTCTGCTATCTCTGCCTCTCTGCTGAGGTGTCTCCCACCTTGACTCCAGCAGCAATACGAAGTATATATTCATGAATCAGATTTCTTCTAAATGCCTCTAGGGATAATAAGCAAAACTAATTAAAATGCCATCAAAAAAAGTAATGTCATTCTTTCTCCACTAAATTCCGGCATGAATTTAATTTCTCCAAAATTCTATGTTAAAGTTGCACTCTCAGAGGGACTAGTAGCTCTGGTTGGCTAAACAGGATGTAACCAGATCCCAGGGACTGTACATGGTATTTAAACTAGCAATCTTTCAAATCAGCAAAATACTGGATGGAAAAGGTATGTGGAGAAAGGAGTTCCCAGATGCATTAATTTCTAATCTCGTCTTTTCCCAGAAAAAATATTGGTCAACATCTTTCCTTCAGCTTCATTCAGGGTGTCAGCATATTTATGTTTTTGACAGATATGATAATCATTACTTGCCATTATGGATCTCAATCACATTTCCTACATCCTGCTTGGAAAGCACGCACATACAGAAAAAGTAGAAAAATAGATGAGTAATTACCTCAATTTATTCCACTCTGAATCCTAAGCATTGGAAGGAGAATATTTGTCAATGCTCATTCAGTTGATGAAAAAGGTTGATGTGTGCAGAAGAAATAGCTGCTAACACAGTCTCATCTAATCATTCTGTCAAAGGTAGTTTTAATGTACCCTTCACATGGAAACTGCCCTTAGAAAACTGGAAGGGTCAACTTAATGTAATATGGCAATTGCAGTATTAGGTAAAGAAAGAAGGGTGAGAGTGAATATTCGAACTACCAGTTTTGGTGGCAACATTGTAAAGAGTTGTAAAAATGCCTTAAAGCAGTGGTAGTAGCAGCAGACATGCAATAAAGATGTCCCCTTCTATAAAGGGAAGAAGGTTTTGTTTGGGGTTTTTTGGTGATTTTTTTTTCTCTAAACCCTCCATTTTAAATAAAAAAAAAGCAAAAATTGCCACTTCAGAAGATACATATGTACAGTTCAATTATAGAGGAGACAGTTTTCTGTTACCCTATAAAAGAAGAATTCCAGGAAGCTTGTAGGATTTTTTATTAGCAGCAGCATCTTGGCTTTATAATGTAAGTCAAAGAAAACTGCTGTGGGACCTAGCAGCTACTCCTTGAGATTCTGTAGACAACCAGATTACACTTAATCAGGAATACAGCTCAAGTGAAGAGAGTTCCTGCCATTTGCAAAAGGCATCTGACATCCCTCAGCAGCACTTAGTGCAACTGCTCATATCTGTAAAGTTATTTATGAACCTAAATGCCTGGAAGAAGACAAGTGTCACTATAGTCTCTTTGTTTTCTAACAAGCATGAGTAATATATGCAAAATTCACTCTTTTGCCTCTCAGAATTATCTGTCCAGCAGACTTAAGGTTGTGTGCATTTGATTGTCAAATACAAAGGAATGGGCTGTGCTGTAACTGTAGCTTGTGTCCTGTGCAGGGGCTGTGTGTAGCTCTGCCAGCCCTGCAATGGACCAAGGTATGATGGCACTCTGCCACTCAAGATTCATTTGGACTGCTGAGGTCCAGAGCCCAGGTCAGGACGTTAACTTGACATGGCCATCTTGGTGGAAGAATGCAGTCCTGCATACCCATATCCACATGCACACAAACCAAAGAAACTCCATAGTGGAACTGAATGTTATATTGGCTTTGGGTCATGAAGCTCTGATATACTATAGTCAGCAAAAAAGAGAGTAGCTTTAAAAGTTATTCAGAGCAAGAAATACCCCAAAGATGGGGATTTGGTTTTCTGATTTCAGGAACAAATACGGCTTGTGAAACCTTGCTTTGTTTCAAAGGTAGAACTCTAATAAATATGACTTTAAAATTTTATTCCTTACGTAAATACTTCAGAGGTGACTTAAAACCAAACACATGACAATCACTTTTTTAAAAAAGGCTACATTTATAGTTTTCAGGGTCGATAGTTTGAAATTCCTTGTTTGCCTTCTTTCCCTTGTTCAAGGGCAAGTTATAGAGTCGACAGTGTACCAAGCTAACAGCATGCCAAGCACCTTACCGATGTGACAGCCTCAAAGCTTGTAGAAGTGTCACATTTCTGAGAACTGAAAACATTGATATTCTGCAATATTAAACGGGAATAAACCAAACTTGACCTTGTCACAACATTCACAGACTTTTCTGCATACTTTACCATGTAACCCAACAGCAGCCATTAAGAAACTTGTCACTGCCAGGCAATGAGACATCAAAGCTTTGCCAAATACTCCAAACCTGGGATAATTAATTTCAATTAATATCTGACAAATGTATCTAGTGAAGTCAGATATCTATGACAAAAGATGTACTAATATGGAGAAAATGAAATGTCTAGTCCTTTCCATCTCATTTACTAGGTTACCATACTTCTGGCCTATAGCATTGGCAGCATTTTCTCACTCCAGACTTATGGGATGCTTAAGCTGGACCGATTCTCTTTGGATATCAGGATACAGGCTTTCACAGCCATCTGTATAGCTGAAATGCAGCCTGAGCTGTCATCTTCACCTGCGCCACGTGGAGTTGTGCATCATTCATATGCATCCTGAAACCTCCTGCCAACACCATTTCTCAAACCTATGCCTTTGACCAAATAATATTATCTATATGTCACTGACCCACTCTGCTTTTGATGTATCAAATATAAGGTCCTTGCCCTGACTTCCAAAGCCTGTATTATTTATTATGTCTCACTCAGAACTTCTTATTTGCTATCAAACCGTTGATGACTGTAGTGGTAAACTGTAACCTATGATACACAGTCTATGACCACCATAGTTAGTCTTGCATATAATACCTATGAAACCTTCACAGTGTCCAGGTCAGTTCAGCCAATATGCTAATTTATTTTAGAATCATAGAATGGTTTTGGTTGGAAAGGACCTTTAATGGACATCTGGTCCAATCCCAGTGACATAGGCACGGATAGCTCTTATGGGGCTCAAAGCCCCATCCAACCTGACATTGAGCACCTCCGGTGATGGGACATTCACATCTCTGGGCAACCAGTTTCAGCATCTCAACATCCTTATTGTAGGAAATGTCTTCCTTACATCCATTCTGAATATCCCCTCTTTCAGTCAAAACCATTACCTCATGACCTGTCACTACAGGCTCTGGTAAAAATTCTCTGTCTTTCGTATAAGCTTTCTTTATATACTGAAAGGCCACAGTAAGGTCACTTTGGAGCCTTCTATTCTCCAGGCTGAACAACAACTCCCTCAAGCTTTCCTCACAGGAGACATGTTTCAGCCCTCTGACCATTTTCAGTGCCCTCCTCTGGACCTGCTTCAACAGGTCCACAAGTTTTAAGCAGCTACCTTAATTTTACATCACCTCTACAACTACACCAATTCAAATTTAAGGAAAAATGGATCAGTCTCCTGGTCTGCCTTCCCTGCTGTTGATAAACTGCCCTTGCTGGATTAACGGGGACTTCTCATATATGATTTGGAGTGAATGGCTTGTATGGAGTTTAAGTGAGAGGCAGAGAGCTAAACCAGCTCAGGACTACTTTGGTCCCTCCTAACTGGAGGAGGAGAAGAAAAAAATAAAAAGGATTTACTGTTCTTCTTTTTCTTCTTGACAAGACTGCACAATCTGCCTTATTTTCTTCCCCTCAGCTAACTCAAAATCAGAGACAAAGCATTTATGTGCCTCCAGCAGACTTGACATCAGCTGTTACAGGCTGCAGAACTTGACAACACTGACAGCTTTACCCCATTTTGTAGCAATGTGTTGTTTCTGCCTCCTTTTCAAAATCCAGAAGGTTTGACTGCTTGTTCTCACCTATTAGTACAAAGCTTGGATATTGTATTTCTTTCTTCTTGTTCCTTACCCAAGCTCTCCTTAAACTAGCACAGCTTAGGAGGAACAGAGAGGTTAAAAGGAGTAGGACTTAATTTATGGGTTTTTTTCCCTGACACCATTTGGTGCTGCTGTGGGAACACAGCAAACCTTGTCTCTTTGGCCTTTTTTTAATAAGTATAAATGTGACTGCCAGCCCCCACACCATGTGACAATCATTTATATAAGAAAAAACACCATCTGCATACATTTAAAATTCATGAGACAAAGTGCCTAATTCATCTAAAATCTCTCTAGGGGTGTGTATCAGAATGACCTCGCCCTCAAACATCCAGCTAAGTCACTAAGCACTAAAACAGGTCAGAAACAGACCATAACAAGGAACACACCAAAAGAGGACCCCTACCATGGCTGACCACTTCTAGCTGGGTTTAATGGCAAGAGTGCGATTTCCAGCTTCATGATGCCAATTGTGGGTATTCTGAGTACTATGACTCAGGAGTCAGGAATCTATGAGGACTGAACCAGGGACCCCAAATGCTGTAGCATCCCATGATTCATGGTGCATGCTCCAGTTCACAGGCTGGAGACAACATACCTTATGCAAAGCTGCATATCACCCAGCGCTCTGAGATGGAGGAGTGGAGTGTAGGGCTCCCTCCTGAGCAGTCCCTTCTTCCAGGTGTGCACTGGTAAATATGGTGCCTCCCTTACACAAAGTAGCGATTCCCTAAGCCACTCAGTCAGCAGGGATGTCATGGAAAGCACATGCAGCCCTGTGTTCCCCATGGAAGCCCTGGAGCCACTGAAAGCAGACTCTTCTTCAGCCTCAACCAGGAGATGCTTTGTGTGGCTGCGCTTGCAGGAGCTCTGAGGAGTATCCACTGAGCACAGACAAACAGCTCTTCTCTCAGGTAAGTGTAGAAGGGGCACATCAAAAAGCACTTTCTTACCAGAAATTCAGCCCCTCATCCCTACCACCAACCACCCCCTAACAAATTTCAGGTCAACACCAAAATACAGAGGAGTTATAGCTACTCAAAAAAAGTCGCCACATCTATTAAGTATTAAGATCAGAAAACAAACATTTTCTTCCCCTGTTTTATTCCCAGAAATGCCTGAAATTTTCTGGTCACCATTTTCCCAAAGAAAATAATTAAAATAATATAGCTTAGGGCAGATATCCATCTTGGAAAAACTCATCCCAAGCTGGCGAAGTGTAGCAGTCATTAATCTTAAAAAAAAAAAAAAAAAAAAAAGAGGAAATTCTTGAGATCTTCCTAAGAGATGTTATTCCTACAGGTCCTCATTGTGACTGTGAGTGGAGTTGAGCTGAGCCAATCGTTCCTCCTAAAACACATCCCACCTCACGGCTGGTGGCATGCCAGGCCAGCCCCGAGTGTGCAGCGGCAGCTGCCACCACTTTTCCCCAGAGGAGTGGTGGTCAGCGCGTGAGCTCTCACTCCAAGCACAGAATTAAGAAGATAAACTCCAGGCCATGGTAGTGAATTGATACCAGTTTTAAAGGCAGATGGATATGATTAATAATCCTACAGATTTATTTTTTTTAAGGGCACTATAAATGTTTCCCATTTCTACCATGGACCCCCTCTGCTTTGGTGTGACACAGGAGTTTATCAGCACTCATCCAGGAAAAGTGCATAACTGTGTCATGGCTCATCTCCAGCAATAAAGCCAGACACTGAAAGATTCACAATAAAACCCTTATCTCACATCTCACAGTACACTCTTTTTCACACTCAACTTTCCTTGCTCCCTCTCATCTTTCTTTCTGTCCATAAACACATACAACTTTGACAGCATTTCCACGGACTCGTGAGTTTAACCTTGTATAAAAGACAGACATTATATTAATGACACCTGAAAAAAATTGTCTCATGAAATACAATATCTGAGTTTTGTTTTTTAAAAAAATAAGACCAACGGGAAATATTTAGCACATTACAACATTCAGATTATTCTGACTAAAATTGATTAAAATGTGCATACATCCACATGCACAATCAGAAGGTGAATACAGATACTCTCAAAGACATCTTTAACTGAAAACTGCCATCACATTTTGCTTCCTTCAAGGATATACTTCTAAATACTACCAGCAGAAATATTTGCATTACTAATATACTTCAGACTCAACTTGTTCTGGTTTTGAAACTCTTCAGTCACCAATGTCTTTTCCCTAGAAGGTCAATCATTTAAGACAACATTTTGCCTTTTTAGAGCAGTATATATCACAGGAAGTGTTGACGAAAGAACTTCACTGAAAGCCCTTGATGAAACATTCCTCTGAAAAAACCAAAAATCAATAAAATCTTTGAAGTGGTGTTCTGAAGTAAAACTGGTCTCATTTTCTGATGTGCCAGCAGAAAACTGACTTCTGAACTATTCTGACAGATAGAAATAAGTAGGAATTGTCTTATTTGAAATGGAGGCCACGATAAAATATTTTGAAAACTTATACTGTCTTTTGGATAAATGCTTTGAGAGGCTAACAAAAATAAAGAAATGCAGTAAATGTTTAAAAAAATTACTGACAGAACCAGATGTCTGAAATCGGTGAGGAATGTGTTAGACATCTACCTGGAATTTTGGATGCGGGAAAGAGGGATTTGAGCTCCCAGTTCCCAGGATCCTGCCAATTTCTTGGAAAGAGAGTTAAGAGGTCTGCTGGTAGTGTCTGCAGCCTCCCATGCAGTCCCACCAATGCTGGTGTGGCTCAGGAAGGTCACACACATCCCAGAGGAGAGGGCACACCCAAGTGCACAGCAGGCTGCTGCAGCAGACATTAATGTCTGCCTGTGATTAACTGATTTCAGTTTTTAACAGCATGCATCATTATCCTTTATTGTACTCAAATCCATCAGGACCCATGCCTACACCCCATTCATCAATCTGTACAAAAGGCAACAAGTTTTCTCTTCCACCCTTGCAAATGTATACCGTGCACCTGCCACAGACCTACTTTTGCACCTCCTTATATATTTATTCTACCCTTTACTAGAATGCTATGATGTCTATGGAATTGTATAATTCAAATTAATCCTAATCAGTGATTAATAATCACAAATCCCACAAAGACTACTAATTCAGAACCATTGAATGATAATACTACCTAGTAGGGTTGCAACAAATCTTGTCATCCTTTCTTAAATAAAAATCACTACATTACAACGGGCAATGAAAGATGTACAGCTCATCATTCCTCTTCAGATGTTCAGCAACATCTTCCTATTCCCAGGGCCATTACAGCACTTATGGGATACTCATAAGCATCAAACTAATGTTTTACCTGCTTCAAATATCGCCACATTTTCATGTTTCATTGTAAGAAATGTCTTTGACTTAACATTGTATATTTTTATGCTTATCACTGCCTTAGTATGTTTTCACACAGTTGTCATTTATCTTTTTTTTTTAATACTCTATTTTTTATGTGTTAATGCATCTTTATGATTTTTTTTCCAGGCATCCACTAAGAGGAGAACAAAACAAATACTCAGACCACTTCCAAAGGACCATGGGTGATGCTCATAACTCCTGAGAAATACAGATCACTGCCCCATCCCTGTTTCACAGCTCCTGCCCCTGAAGACACCTGCTGAAGAGTTGTTTCCACTCCCCCTTTTATGTTCCAGAACTTCTTTCATTTTGGAACATAATTCAGCATCACTCCCCCACTGCAATGTTCTCTGCAACCTCACAATTAAATTATTTGCAGTACACAAATATGCTGGCAGCATCAACGCGCCTGCACCATACCAGGCATCTGACAAAACACGAAACATTCCTCACTCAGTCCAGACTCGTGTCACTCTGACCTTCAGGCAACCGTTAATGTCAGAAAGGATTAACTTTGCTAAGTTCATTATGTATTGAGAGTTTTTCTTGGCGATAGTCTTGTTTGTAATTTTGTATTGTATAATGTTATGCTCAGGATTATATGATTTTCATAATGGTGTGGAATCAGACTTTGAACGTTATTACAAAACCAGAACAGTCGTCTTTATATTTCCTTAATTTTGAGACAATTTTAATCAATAGAGAAGAAGCAGATGGGAAATCACAGCAAACAGAAGCAGATACAGTCTGGTTAAACTGTTGTCACCAGATAACCGCTTGAGAAAAACATGAGACAACACTCCCCCACATTCTTCCATGAATGATGGGATTTCATGTAACCAGAAAAAATGATATAAATTATGCCAATATTAACACAAAGTCTCAATGTTTTAAATTACAAGCATGACAATTTCATGACTACTGAAACAGTACAGGGCTGATTTGTAAAACAGAGTTAAGTGTCCATGCAGGCAATCATGGACCTAGCAACATCTCCAGGGTCATGCAGGTGACTTTCAATACCTTCTAAACAATCTTGAAATGCCTAATCTGTTAATGATCTTTAAATGCCTTTTAAAACCTTCCCCAATATTAGAGTGTTCTGGCATGGTGAATGGGCAACAACTATTCTGAAGTAATGTGAAAGACCTCTCAACATCTCTGTTACAGCTCGTTCGTAATAATGGGCTCCAGACTACGTTAAGAATTTGCCTCAAAGCAGTTCCTAAAATCTTCAAAATAATCAGTGTGATTATTCTCCAGCAATATATATGTGTGGATCTCAGTGTCTTTCACCCTTTTTCATACTTCTGCAAGGCAAAAAAAAAAGGCTTAACATCTTCATTAATATTTTTCCGGCCACTAATACATACTATGAAATGCAGCCTCAGGTGAGAAGAGAATAAATGAACTTTCTGAGCCACTGGTAATTAGATTTCAAAGACCACATAGATCTAGGGAGCTCCTGAAGAAATAGAAAAAGGAAAGTGTCCTCTGTCTTTCAAAAAATAGAGATAATAATTACCTGAAAAGCAAAGCAACATGCCTCTGGCCCTTCCAAACACAGGGCAGCCAAGTCCCTAGTCCTCAGGGTGAACATACCACTTGGGTATCACATTGAAGAAGTAACAAAAGAGGAGAAAATTGCTAAACTACCCACGGGACATTGACCAAACTGTGACAGAGAAGAACAGCAGCTTTCTGCGTCATGACTGCTTTCAAGAAAAATAACAAGGAACCTGAAAGTTCATTTGGAATGTAGAAAAACCTGAGGGGACAATGTTAACTCCCCAGGTGAAGTGCTCCATGTGAAATGCTTGACTTTGTTTCTTACCTATTTAATCATTTACAAGAAAGACTATCCACAATATACTTAGCAAGAATTTTAACTTATCAGGTAAACAGAAAACAGCAAGTCTTTCACTGCAAACCATATGTCAGACATAGCTGGCAATTCCTCTGCTTATAAATCAGACTCTTGGCTTTTACGACCCCTTGCTGAAGTCATGGTGATGAGGTTGTTACTTCATAACTGAATAATGCAGTTTTATGGCTTGTAAATTCCCTGCTGAATAATTTCAAGTGAACCCGTGGAAAACAGAGGGAGGCAGAATGGCTGTAGAGAAATATTGCTGCAGAAATCTGCCATCCAGAGGCAACTCCACACTCTCTCTTAGTAAAGGCTGAGTCTGCAGCTTCAGAAGGCACTAGAGATTTAAAAAATATTTCACAGTGCATGATCAAAATGGTGAAATGTATTTCACCTCTGTTTTCCACATTCATTTGAGAATAGGATGAGAGGATTCAAAGGCTGTAGTGACCAAATTTAGTTCATTAAAATAACTTTGCTCTCCAAAGTTATTTTGGTGGCCCTGAAGTTGCTGCAGGTCATATCTGAGCCTCTGGAATTTCTTGGATTGTAAAAGCACCCTATTCCAAAGTTTATGCTCATAAGAGGAGAGGAGGGTCTTGGAAAACACTAGCAGAGATACTCAAATGATTTCTAAAAGCAATTAAGTGGGTTTTTTATCAAAAGATAAAGGAGAGAAAGAGAAATTGCAGTACAGCATTGCAGCATAGCAATGCATGAAGTTGAAGTTCACTTTAGGAACTGCTTCTGCTGTTACAGCAGAAGAAGGAGAAGAATGCACAAAGAAGCACAGAAAAGAATATGTACTTTTTATGCAAAGTATAAAAGATTACACTGTATTTCTATGCTACATGCTAACCCTCAGGGTATTTCAGGGCATGCATATTCTCAGATAGTGTGCCTAAACAAGAGTCTGGAGAAAGCTATTTCTGTCAATTAAAGGCAGATTTTTCTGTCACCAGTGCTGAAGTGGCCATTTTATTCCCTGCCAAACTACAGATTGCTTTGAAAGAAAAAAAGGTTTCTTTTTTATTATGATGACTCTAAACCAGTTACAGCTGTCTAACAAAACAGATGTGGGACTGCAGAAGTGGAGGAAAGTTCACTGGATCAACTCTAAAGCAAATAATTGCGAGACAATACACTATTCTGGAACCCTAAGTCAGTGCAGAACTGCTAACAGCATTCATGTAGACTCCTCCTTCCTTCCCAACAGCATGATCTGCTGACAAATGTAGGCGCTGTTGAATTGTATTTGCTTGCTGCTGGAAGTCGCTGCGTGTGCTGCTGTGATGCTCAGAATTTTAATGCTGCCCTATCACAAGAAGAGACAAACACAGTGATCCTTATCATGATGGTGTCCTGCCCCTCCCTGACATAATTTTCCTACCTTTTTCATTTCCTGCAGTCAAACCTAATACCTGCAAACAAAGAAAAGCAGTCTTCCTTTTCCATTATCTTGCTGAGTATACCCTATATATTATATAGAATACTTTGCAGCGTGTAATCAGAGTACTTATTCACAGTCAAACACTCCAGTCACTAGAGCTCAAGGGAACATACTTGAGCTATCTTTAAATTAGCTATCTCAGTGCTGATAGCAGGATAGCTATCATAACACACAGCACAGCACGCCAAATACTGCAGCTGCTTGAAAGGTACCACAGGTACTTCTAAGAAAGCTGCTATCTCAGAAGCATTTGCAATGCGTGGCACTTTTTTAATTATTATTTTTTTATTTTTTAATTTTATTTTTATTGCAACTATCACAAGTTCAGAAATGAAGAAGGAAGGATAATGAAACAGAGAAAGAAAAGAAGGGATAAAAACCAACATGAATCAGCTGAAGGAAGAAAAAAAAAAAAACCAAACAGGTTCACCTCCTTCAACCTTTAAGTTATTCAGGTTATTAAGTAGTGTTATTTACCCATTTGTCATGTAAAACATCTTTCTGGACTAGATCTGCTCAAATTGAAGGCAAGGGGTAAAAAATTTTAGACGAGCCAAATGAATGGGATGAGCCATCAGCTAGAGAGACTTCCCAGGGCTTAAAACTACATAGAAATGTGATGACAAACACTGGGAATTTTAGAAAGTCATTACTTTGACTAAATCTTAGGACTCTGAAAGAAGTTAAATTTGCAGTTGTGAAATGGACTTTTACACATTTGCTGCAATTTTCTCACGGGAAAGCAAGGAAGCAGATACTTACTTTTGGGTAAGGGAATACAGGAATACAGTCCTGGTCAATAAGATGCATGGATAGGGGAAGGTCCTCCACTATAATGCACAAGCAACATCTAACATTCCAATTTATTTCTTCAAGATAAGGACATTTCCTAGTAATTAGTGCTGGGAAACTGCCCACATCTGAAAGTCAAACAAGGCATAATGGACACAACAGAAAGAAGATCAGCAAAAGGACAACACAACTTACAAAACAAACTTCAAACTCTCTTATTGGTCAGCCTTGGTTGATTTAAGCCATTATCTGAGCAAACCAATGTTCTGGATCAGAGATCTTCACACAAAGACATATACATAGATAGGTGAGCTGTCAGTCAGTTCTTTCTCCTTCTGTTTTGAGACTTAACGTTCTATCTACACAGATTAAAGAAACACTTCTACTGATGCATTTTCAGTATTTTATGCATTTAATCTTCTTTTTCACCCAGATGGTTTGCTTAGTCAGATAATTTGTATGACCAATATATTATAAAGCCAAGAATTAACAGGATATATTATGAAATATCTGGAAGACTTGAACAATAACAATAGTAGAAAAGTTGTTTGAATTATATCCCAAAGCTTGCATAAACCCCCAAAACTTGTGTAAACCTACGCTAAACTGAGCCCCCTTCTCTCATTCTGCATGATTACTGCATGTCAGAGGTTTTGTACAACCCAAGCAGAGATACAGAATAAAAATGAACCCAAAAGCCAAAGTCTATCAAAAAAGATTTCATGTACAAAAGAAACAGTGCTATAAATACCCATGAAAAGAATTCCTGGCAAGTACTCACCAGAGGGAGTGCCACAGATCTAGAAAGAGATATTAAAGATAAATGCCAAAGCTTAATTTTCTAAGAGATATCAGATTTTTAGTCTCTGTAGCCTATAGAGACAGAAAGTGAATTTGATGATGTAAAAGGACTGTGATCAAAAGTTTGGACAGTCATAAACATGCTCTGGGGTAAAGGAATGATACTGAATAACACAAATGTTTAGTGTTGTACTATGGTCTGCACAGCTACTTATCAATAAAAAAATTACTTACTTGAACATATCAAGGGGCAGATATAGTCCCTAGCTTCACCAAGATGACTCAGCTGAGGTCCATGAGTTTGGACAGATGCAGAAAAAGGCAGGATTATGTTATTTAGTGTAACCCATCATTTATGAACCATGCTAACACCATCCACTTGAAATAAAAGAAACATATGGAAATATCTAAATAGGCTGTAACTGGTTAACTTTTTACACAATATTATCTTTCAGAGAAATTAGTCTTTTTCAAACTAATGCAGCATATTCATGGGTGACTGTACATGTCCTCAGAGAACAGTAACATTAGAAATAATTACGAGCCATTTTAATTAATTAAAGCTATTTTTCCACCCACTTAGGTTTTTAATCTATTGCTGCACTAGCCAACTGAAAATTGTCACACTGACAGTAAGGAACTGATTATATCACCACTGGCACTTCCTGAAAAGCTAAGAGCTAAACACTGGCTCATCCGTGGAAAGGAATGCAGCTCTAGGAAAGAAAGTGGAACTGGTAAAAGCAGCATCAAATGCAAGACCTGAGGCATTTCTGTACTGCTGCCTCTTCCCAAAGACAAATTTCAGGAAGACATAAGCCCATACTGTTACAGGTAACAGGCCAGAATGAGATCAATATGACAAGCACACACAGAAGTCAACAGAACTCATCTAACCTCCTTGAAATGTGAGAGAACAAAAATACTATTTTAATTATGTCCTTAATTTTGGTGTATCTTTAAAAAGACTTTTCAGAAAGAATGGTACTTGCATATTCCACATTCAAAGCCACATTATTTCCAAATGGTGTTAAAAATTTGGCCAGGAGTAACTATACTGTGGCTCTGCTACTGTAGGTGAAGCTGCATAGAATTATAGGATAATATCTAGTTGATCAGAGAAGCTTCTGACAGAACTCAAACATACAATGGAAGCATACAAGAGCAGGGACAGGAGAAGAGTAGAAATTATCTGAGCATGCAGGGACGGGGCTGGGAAACCAAGGCTCATCTGAAGTTTAATCGGGTGAGTGATGTGATAAGCAACAATAAGAGCTTCCACAAGTATATCAGCAATAAAAGGAACACTAGGGATAATGCAGGGCTGCTGCTGAATGGAAATGGGGACCTGATGACAAAGGACACGGAAACAACAGAGATATTCACTGCATTTTGCCTTGACAAACTGATGAACTGTAGACTAGGTAAGTGGACAGTGAGATGGACTGAAAACTGCCAGGCTCACAGAGTTGTGGTCCATGTCATGAAATCTAGTTGGAAGGCCAGTCACTTGTGGTGCACCCCATAGGTCGATACTAGGACTTACTAAATACTGTTTAGCATCCTCATTAATTACCTGGTCAACGGGACAGAGTCTACCTTCAGCAAGTTTGCAGATGACACAAAATTGGGAGGGGTGGCTGATACACCAGATGGATGTGCTGCCATTCAAAGGGACCTCAAGAGGATGGGCAAACGGGCTGACAAGGACTTCATGAAGTTCAGTGAAGGGAAATGACAAGTCCTACACCTGGGAAGGAATAACCTCAAGGACCAGGACTAGCTGGGATCAAAGAGCCCCAAAGCAGCTTGGCAGAGAAAGACCTGAGGGTCCTGGTGAAGACTTGAGTTGAAACGTTATCCAGCAGTGTGTCCCTGTGGCAAAGGCAGCCAACAGCCTCCTGGGCTGCATTAGGCAGAGCATTGCCAGAAAGTGGAGTGTGGTGATCCTTCCTTGTTACTCAGGCTGATGAGGACACATCTGGAGTGCTGTGTCCAGCTGTGGGCTCCATATTACAAAGGAGACACAGACATATTGGAGATGGTCCAGAGAAGGGTCACAAAGATAACTAGGGTCTTGAAGCTTCTGTCTTAATAGGAGAGGCTGTGAGAGCTGGGACTCTGTTTAGCCTGAGTAAGACAAGGCTCTAGGGCGTCTTATTAATGTATATAAATACCTAATGATGGTGTAAAGAAGATGGAGCCAGAGTTTTCTCACTGGTGCACAGTCAAAGAAAAAGAGGTAATGAGCACAAACTGAAATGCGTGGAATTTCATTTAAACATCATAAAATGTTCATCAATCAATGTTTTCTTTTAAAGATGGTGAAACGCTGGAAAGGGTTGCCCACAGACATTGTGGTGTTTTGTCCATAAAGACATTCAATTTGCAACTGGACACAGCCCTAAACAACCTGCTCTAGTTGACCCTGCTTTGAGCAGGGGTTTGGACTAGATGATCTCCAGAGGTGCCTTCTGAGCTTAATGATTCTGTAGTTCTGTAACTTTGTGATTCTGTTTTTCCTAGTATCCTGATACTTGGCTTCCTACAGTATGAAAGTAATCACCATTTTAAGAGCACAACAGCAAAAATGCATACATGATTGCATATACACAAGCAGTCTGCATAAGTAGAGTAGCAGATGCCCTTATAGGCATGCAATACTCTGCATTTCTGACCATGGAAGTTGTACCACAGCCTCTGTTCTTCAGCCAAGCAAGAGAACTGAACCAAGTCCCTACATAGCAGAAAAGCGGTTATCTCTTATTAATAAAAAAGAATACAAGAGTGATGTGCACGCTGCATGGATCAGGAATGTTGGGAAGCAAAGCACCAGTGAGCAAACCACATCTGTACTCCTGGTATATCATTTTACAGTGTTCATGGCTGGAATGTGCTAAAGCAGCAAGGCCTAACTGGCAGCCAGTGAGTCAAACCCAGTGCCTCCATTCAGCCTGCTGCCTTTTTCCCTGGGCAGCACAAAGAATGGCTGGCTGAGCAGCCAAATGTCTCCTCCTACGCTGGCTCACAGGCCTCCGGGCTCTGCCGGCTGCCTCTGAGGGAGCAGATGGGAAGAAGTTGCTATTTCTGGGGGAAGGAGTGAATAATCTTTGGTTGTCAGTACTGTGAGAAGCCTACCTAAGGAGGTAAAAGGTGAGAGTGGGTTGCTGTTGCCCAGGGGTGTGTCAGGAGGGTGAAGATAGGCAGACAAGAGCAGGTGCTGTTTAAGGTGAAGGGACGGGGTGTCCCCCTCTCTGGGATAACACAGAATGGATCCAGCTGTCACTATCACTCTGCACAAGAGCATATCCACAAATCCCTCCTAAGAGCACTAGTGATGAAATACCAAATTGCCCACCTTGCCCCTACAGATGCGAGCATGTGGCATCCCTGCCCAGGTGCGATGCCCAGATTTGCCAGTATGTGCACAGCTGCAGCCACCCTGCACAGAGACTGCACGGATGGAGCTACCAATCTGGCAAGCCTCTATCAAACCTGCATCTTCCTTCCTTACATACAGTCTTCTTTGACATATGGTATTGTTAAGGCACCACCGGTGCTTTAACTGAATCCTGTACATAGGAAATAGTAGGAAGATGCATTAACTTTTTGTCTAGCAGTAGACTTAGTAACTTTTACTGACAGTCTACTGTCCTCTCGAGTCATTTTTTCGGGTTAATTTTCTTTACTATGTTCTTTATCTATGCAAAATTGCCATTGAATTTTTCACAGATACATGCAAATACACCTGTATGTGCAGACATATGCAATATTAGACAGAAGAGGCACAACACCAGAACTTACATTAAAATGTAGTTAGTAACCTGACTGCTTGGACACTGATAAGCAGAGGAAAATATATTTGATGTACAAATACTATGCACTCACTGTACTGTAACTGCACATATGTATGAAAACTACTGTGCTAGCCTCACCACTCCTAGACAGGGTAGTACTCTGGCTGAATGCATAATACCGTTTCTGAAACAAAGGCAAACTCCAGGTCCTAAATCCTGCTTGCTTGTAAGACAGTCAAAGAAAGCTAATTCCCTGCTGAATCTGAAGTGAGGTGCCCATCTGCTCCTCTCAACTGGAGATACATTTCACAATGATAAATGGCTGCTCGAAAAACTTTGAGAGACAGTAACTAAGAACAATATAAATGAAGACAAGCAACAATACAAATGAAGACAAGCTATGTCAGTGAAGTGACTTCAAAGCCTGTGCATTTCTGACAACAAAGCAAAAGGTCTGACTGAGACATAAATACCCTTTCCAGCCAGTGACCTCTTATTAGCACCCCATATCCCCTAGGAATCACAGCTCCAGGGAATATGTTATACCCCATGGGGAACTTACCCATCTCTAAAAGCTGCAAGATGTTAGACAGATGGGGATTTAAGGCCACACACTACAGACATTGAGCTTTTTGTGGCTATCTGTCATGTTTGGCAGGACAACTGGTATTGCAGACAGGGTGTTGTGGCCTCAGCAATCAGGAAGAGGAGAATCCATTCAGGAGGTGTCTAGAAACAGCTGGGAAACCTCCCAACACTTTCTATCGCATGATAAGCCAGCAATAAAACAACACTTTGTAAACCAACTAAGTACCTGGATTTAATGTGGACTTTCCTTCCAGTGACCCCTGCAGCACTGTGCAACGATGGGAAAGTGTCAGTGTTCATTTTACATGGGGGCAACATCTAACGGCAGTGGTGGCAATGCAATCCAAAACTGCAGCCTTGGCTCCATGGTAATCCATGTTAATCCATGTTCTACCACTTATGTCACTGAAGCCAAATTTCACTCAGGTCTTCTAACTCCTGTACATTCCTTTCAGTCTCTTTTTTGATATTAATTTCTTTGGGGTTTTTTTGTAGGGTGTGGGAAGAGCTATTCCCTAGGATTCCTCTTAGCAATGTTAGCTCTTTGTTACAAACATGCTCACTACATACCAGGGAAACAAAGACCACGCCTGCACTTTTGAATTCAGGAATCCTAAGGTGGATATAGAGAAGGATGATCATTGTGAGAAGCTTGAGAGAAGAAAACTAATTTGAAATTTAAAACAGTAACCCACAAGAATTGATTAATTGCTTTTGTTTGCATTTAAACTGACAACACGCATGGGTGTCAACACAAACTTTCTTCATGATATCCTCCAAACACATGATCTCCTGGATGCACTGAGACCAGTTCTAGGAACACAAAGATAATTCAGTGCCCATAATCATTCACATCGAGGCCTCTGAGGTGAGGCAAATGGTAATGTCAGCATACCTATGCCTTGAGCATAACACACCACCACTTCCACTATTTTACGTCTTACAAAATATTCATTACTTTTTCCTATCCTTCCACTAACTTCTGCTGGAAGTCCACTCCCATGGCTGACTTTCTGACCTCACCTTCGACCACTCTCAGTATTGCTTGCAGCTTTCCATTCCTTGACCTCATAATGTTAACAATTTTGCCTTCATGTTTCCATATAGCTCAGTCCCAGTTCCAGCACAGCCCCAAGCCACCCCTCAGCCCTGTGGCCCCCCATGCCTGCCCACTGACTCCCTGGAGCCATTATGCTGGTTTAGCACAACTTCACTCAGGCAAAATATTCACAGAAATGATACTGCTTGAATAAGGACTTTGCAAAAAGCCCTGGATTTGGCTTGCTGAACTTATACACCTCTGGAGGAAACCAGTTCATGGATTCAGGCAAGGTGCCAAGACACTAAACTGCCTGGTATGTGGATAAAAGTTATTTCTTTAATTAATGTCACAGAAGGACACTGACTTCTCTTGTCACCATAACTAACCAGCACATGCTCTCTCCTTAATCCAAACACAAAACACAAACAAAGAAAAAACTCAACTCAACCAAACCAAATCAAAACCATGACAGGTCAGAAGCTCTTCTCAAAAACACCTGTCCACCTAAAGGTACCATCATGGCTTTCAGCAACACAGAACCACATCATATCAGCAGCAGCTAATGAATTTCAGGTCACCACAGTGGTTTTAAGAGGATGGTGGGTAACAATCCTTACAAAAGGCAGTACCGCTCCATCCCTAGCCAGCAATCAGGGTATGGCCATCACTCATCCCCACTGGGAAAAGCAGCAGCATTCACCACCACCTCTTGTCGTGGGCAGAGGAGTAAACCAACTCAGTCTGGCTGATGATGCAAGGACACACACATGACGATGGCTTGATCTGGTCAGCCAGCATCCAACATCATACACCATCCAATACAGTGGGCAAGCTGCAGGCTGTTTAAAAGCCGCAATGATGGGACAACATGCTCTTCAGTGATAGATGGCTCTAAACAAGCTCATGCATAAAATTAGAAGCAATCTGTAGAAATGCTATTTCCATTCTCCCATGGAATTGAAAGGAGGATGATTATTACAGCAGCAATTGCTAGGGCTGCTATATCAAAAGGTCAACTTGCAATTTCATTACCTCCACCCCCCAATACATACACACATAACAAAGACCAAGCCATTCACATTTCAAGAGCTTGTAACTCTTCCAGACATGGCATGTAGTACATAAATCAGAGCCAAATAGCACTCACTTGCCATAATAAAACCAGAAGGTCTGTTTGTAGGCATATTTGAAGTTGAGGAGGTCTAATAAAACCTGGGTACATTTTCACGTCAGCTTGTTTCACACACTTCAGCAAAACAGCTTTTACTTTTTCTTATTGAGAAATTTTGCACCCTATTAACCTTCTTGCTATTGTATCAGGAACATAAGCACATTACTCTCCTGTGCACGAACCAGAGACTTGACCTGCGGCCAGGGACTGATCCTTCTCTCTGATCCTTTCATTTTCAGAATGTAACCAACTTACAAACCACATTCCTACAGTATTAAAACATGTATTGCTACCAGCAGTAAAAGGTGAACCACCTTACTGAAACAGAAACTTTAAACTGGCATTTTCCTTCTAACTTTCTTCTGAAATAAAAGGCATAGTATCTATTGGTTTCAAGACTTTTTTAAATTGCTACATGTTCTGTGATTGTGAACAGAGAAAATTGAATTATCTTCTTCCACACAATGGTGTCACCTTCTAAAAAATATCATCAATGAGGAAATGATATACTAGTTCAATATGAGGCTTAGCTATGATGCCCCACTAGAGTATCAGTGAAATTTCAGGTGATGAACACTGTAATACTGAACATTATATGAAACCGAAGAAAAAAGAGGGAATCTTCAGTGCATTAAAAGCAATTACCAACTAAACTAAGATCAATGACACAACAAACTACAACACAGGAATGCTCCTGCTTGCTTGAACTGTTTCATCTGCTCTCAAGCTTCAAAGAGAAACCTAACTTTAAACGTTTTTGAATTTCCAAGACCTTCTACTATAATTTCATCAGTTCACACCAAAACCTTGCAGATAAATGAATCAGTCAAGTTAGTTTGATGGCATAAAACTAATCTGGACCTGTTGCAATGCATTCTGTTACAAAGCAAAAATACATCATAGGTCAGGAACTGACATTATCTCAACCTAAAATGTACTTTTATTCTTGACACCAAACACATATTTGTTTTTAAAGGATTGTTGGAGTCAGGTCATTATACAAAAATACAGGAAAATAAATCCTAACTTTCTCTTTAGAAGAAAAAAAGCATGAAGACCTGGTAAAGAGCCTAATTTTGGTGAATTCATCAGATGTTTTGGCAGGAAAGAGTAGGAATGAGCCAGAAAATATTTGCTTCATCTCAGACTTCCTAGAGGTCAAACTGGATGACATTTTCTATTAATTCAATGCTAAGAAACTTATCCCTGATGAGGTTTTCTATATGGCTGGCTGAGGGATAGAAGCATAGTCTGGGAATTTTGGCTCACCCTGCCTTTGTCCCAGAAGTGCCCCATATTCTCATCAGAGAAGACAAAAATCACACTGCTTCAGGAGAAAGAAAACATGTCAGTGAGTGTATAGGAGTGGCCTTTTAAAAACTCGCTATGGATTTACAGAAGAAACCCCACCACTTTCAAAGTTACCTGTACAAAATCCCTTTTTAGTAAATTAAGAATGAGAAAAAATAAGAGAATCTTAACCTAGGAATATGATTGCCTTCAAGCTCCTTGCTGAACAAACCAGATGGATTCAGCTTCTTTGAAGGACAAAACCTCACCATCATCTCCAAATCCACCAAAAGCACATTATGTATTTAATGCATTTTATAATGCTATCTGTGCAGGAACATGTTCCATATAAGAGCAACAACTGAACAATAACATTCTCATCTGTAATTTCTGTCCCAGTATGTTTTTCTAAGAATGTATCCATGGTGTTTCTGTGCCCACCACTACCGTAGCATTCTGAAATCTTTAACACATGTATCCTCACAAAACTCCTGTGAGGCAGAGTATTACTGAAACAGAAGATTCAGGTTTGTGCTACAAGAGGGATATTACCATATGAGATGGCATTGCTTTATACTAATGAAAGAAGACCAATCCTTCAGCAGTCCCCGAAATACCTCTCATTATTCACATTGTAAAGAGAATTGGTCAATAAGGATTGCAATGGGAGTTGTACAGGAAGCAGGGATTTAAAATGTTCTTTTCCAGGCAGCCATCACTTCCACTTGCCTTAATCAGACCTAGTATGTACCACCTTCAAACCTCCTCCAGGCTTTATTTGCCATCTGTGTATGACTTTACAGCAAACTATTATTACAGAACTAGTGCTGGCCTGATTCTCCCATAATTATCAGTTCAAGATGAGAAAGTGGAGCTCTCATCAGGAATTCAAGCCTCCTGAATTTTTTGATGAGGAAAGAGAAAGAACCCACAGGAAATTAATATGGAAACATATTTTTATTTTCAGTCTATGTCTGGCATCTTTTGCCTTATAATGACTGAATCTACATTACATGAGAACAAAAAGGTCTCAATTTAGTTCCAGTCTACTGCCTAAATTCTGACTGAGATGGGTACTTCCTCTGAATTGTCAAAACCTATGGCAAAAGCTAGCTCATTTAAAAAAAAAAAAAAGTACATATTTGAACAGCATGGTTACATGTTAAGGGTAAAAGAAAAATGTATTGTGGTTGAAGTCTGGCATGTGTTTGAGAATGTAAAACAGAACACTTTGCAGAGTATACATTGGCAGATTTTCAATTATAACGCGCAAGTTATTTCTACTATAATATAATGCAGATATTTCAAATACTTCAAACATTTAGAGTTTTTGTACAATCACAATGCTTTTGAAAATCCACTGTATTAAGTGCAGTGAGTTTACGAGGCTGAGGGACAGGATGGGGCAGGCAGAGAGGACGTTCATCCATCATAGGGCAGGGAGATGCATCCACTCAGGGCAGTGACACAGTTCTAGCACACAGTTTTACATACAGCTATAGAATTCCAGACTCCAGTAAGAGAGACAATTTTTACTACCCTATGTGTAATACAGCTTTGCCTTCAAAAAAGATCAATGTATATTTATAAATTTTAACTCCTCTTTTCCTCATGATAAAAACAAGTTAGGGTTCTTTTTTTTTTTTTTCCTAGTAAGCAAGAAATACTTCTTTTTATAAAATATCATGTAAATAAACTGCCTTCTAAATGTTTAAATTCCACAAATAATGTACTAAGTACACTGGACTTTTGCTTCAGAATAACAATTTTGCACAGTAGGTACAATTTCTTCTTGAGCACAGCTAGCCATTAAAGTAACATTAACTTTCGTTATGAAAATAGGAAAGCACTTATGAGTATTTCCTATGCAGAAATGGGACAAAAAATCTTGATGCGAACAAAACTTAATGATAACATCTCTCTCTATTTCTATTAACAGACTTAATTTAGAAATAAAACTATTTAAGGATTTAATTCCTTAAACAATGAAAAACCTTTTGCAGTTTAAAGGAAAAAATAATTATATTTAACATTAGTTCACTTAGCACTTGATGAAATGCAAAGGATACATGTTTATCTACCGCTGGAACCATCAGCTCTTAAATACAACTGTGTTTTGTTTTCTCTCTGTGAAAGGAAGTATCTAAACCACTGCTTTACACCACACACAGAACTACGCTCTCATGCCCTTGCCAGAATCCAGCTTTATTATTGCCATTTCACAGACAATCAAGGCTCAAGCTTAGTCACATGAAATCAAGCTGAAGCTTCCCTTGCTGTCACTAGAGCACCAGAAATATCCAGTGTACAGTTCACACCACCTAACAGAGATACCACCTCTAGGACTGGATGAATGATCTTACACAAATAGGTAGCTGTTCCCATCAGCTGTGAGGAATGATTACAGAAGATTTCCCTAGGTTAGATGCTTAGTTTTAAAATCTCCACAGCCAGATGGATCCCAGTCTGACAGGAAAAGAGATCTGGCACCCATCACAAAGGAACTCTGAAGCGCAGCAGCCACTTAAGGCTGGCCAGTGGCAATCACAGGAGTGTCACTGGGCCACCCTTCCAGGGAGAATGGACCAGCCTTATGAGAGTATTTGAAGCTCTGACTTCTTAGAAACACAGGCAGTTCAGCAACAACTCTGTAACTACTAAAGGGAAGCTGTGGAGGGATGTGGTACAAAAGACACCTAATAAAGAGTGTGTGCACAGTGCTCAAATGTGACCCTTGCAACTCAAGTGAGTTTCACCCTTCCCTACTTATCCAAAATCGCTTTACTGTGTCTCTGCAATCTCTTTCCTCTCCCAACTGCCAGTGTGAGATATGTATGAACAACAGTCAATGACCCACCTGTTCCACTCTGCTACCAACACCAGTATTTTTGTGCTGTAGGTAATGGATGTCAATGGCACCAATCCGTTGTTTCCTCCAAATAGTCTTAATTCACATGATGTCAGTGAGGCCACTCCCTTACAGTAGGAATTGTTCATATGAATAAAGGTCACTTACTTGACTCCAAATGCAAAAGAAGAGGCCTATAAGACCAGACAGCTATTCCAGCTATCTCAGGCTGTGAGATCAGGTTGCTAGAGGACTGTGGAGTGCCTTGCATCAGCACCAACTTTCTTATATCTGAATATATGCATATTTAGCTCTATATATTTAAGCAAGAAGAAAAACCAAAGACAATCTATTTGTTCCAACTATTCACCAAGATGTGAAGAATCACTTCATGAAAGTAATGAAAAATAAACAAGAGTTGCAACGTATATTCTTGTGAGAACAAGCTGTGGTTGTCATAAAGCTTGTGCATGGTCTGGTCATACTTCTGCCTACAGACAGGCTGTAATTGCTTCCTCTCAGCTGAATTGAACCTCCAGCCTGGTGTCTGACCTTATGCTCCTCCCCACTTTTATCTTTTACATTGGCTCAGCATACAAGGTGGCTTTGTAAAATCTGTGCCTAATGCATTTTGGCAAAGTACAGCAACTTGATACTGTTTTGCTTTAGTCAGGCTTCTCGTAACTCTGGCCACGTCTGTAGTTTCACTCGCTGCAACTATTTGGTATCATCCAGGGATCGAAACATACATATGCTGCTTGTAAAAAAAAATCCCCAAAAGCCTCCTTCAGGCCAAAGGAAATTTACTCCCTGCCCTTGAGCTGAGGTCTCCTCATTCTCAGTCTCTCTGGGCTTGAGTCTGGAGGCAAAGATTGGCTACATGTGTCAGAGAAGCTGCCAGCCCCCAGTGAGGCTCAGGTCTGTCACAGACCCCAGCAGAGGGCATGATGGCTGGGACATATGACAGAGATAGAAAGGTTGGAGCTTCAAAAGCAACTAGCATGAGAAAGCTGTCAGTTCTGCAGGTAAACATGATTTGATGGATATTTTGGCCACTGTTTGCTCACAGGTTTGGAAACAGAAAGATCATCAATAAAGTTTCTCAACAAGAAATGCCACAATGAAATCAACACAGTGATAGAGAGGAATGTGGGCTCTCGCAAAGATCCAGGATTTCTAAGTAACAAATTCCAGAAAAAGAAAGCAAAGCTGAATCTCGCTTGGTTGGTGATGCTTTCTGATCAGAAAGACTGAACTGTCTTGTTTGCGTCATGCAACTACCCCTGACCCAAAACTCTCCTCAAGGGGAATGGACCACTCCTGTGCTCTCTTCCCACACTGAGTCCAAGACAGGTACCAACTTGAACCCATTCAGGGAATTTTATATTCACTCCTTCAAAGAAGTAGAAAATACATATATGCTACATTACCCAAGGTGGGGCTCATCCAAGTATAGTGATCTAAAGTGGAGGTATCTCTATCACCTCAAGGATTTTTCTATAGCCAGAAAACCAGGTTGCACTGGAAAGGAGTTCACCCCCCATGCATTTTAGAACGGGATGCATTTACTTTTATATTAACAAAGCTGGACATAAACTCCCACTAGAATGTGCTATTTTACACGTACTGTCTTTCCTACAAAAGTTCAAGATAATTACAAGAAGCAAAATAGCTGCCAAAACAAAGTTAAAATATAAATGGTCTCCACCAGTTCAGGGCAATTCCTGGCTTCAGCTGAGGTCAGGAATTCCTGTAGCAGTGAATGCCCTCTGAATTTCATAGTGGGGTCTGTGGTGGGGATGTGACAAAGCTACTGAATTCCTGGCCAGTGTCATTCCTGTGTCAGGGTATTGCTCTCCTTGCCCCACTGAAGTGTGTTTGCAGCACTTCTACACTGACAGGAGAGTACAAGCAGACTGTGTCAGGGATGAGAATCAGCTGCTATAACTTGCTGCATTCAAATGCCAGAAGGCAGCTGGCTTCAGCTCTTCTGTACCAAGCAAAGCGATGGAGATGAGAGCCAGAGGGGAAATACAGTACTTTAAGGGCTCCTTATAGCCTCACTCCTCTGCTCCCTTGATCCTCATTAAATGTTTGCTCAATCCATCAAATTTATTCAACTATTGTTTTCCCAGCTTAGCTGCTTTGCAGGGACTGTGACAACACAATATTCCTGACAAACATCTGGGATGCCCAACAACATATTACAGAAGAAAGAATGGCATATAGTACAAAACAAGAGAGGAAGAAATGGCAGAAGACATGGGGATATCCAGACTGTAGACCACAAGACAGAAGAAGGTCTAAAAAGCTACCCTGAACAATCACCAGCCTGCAGACTGCTTTGTACAATACATAGTTTCAGAGGAGTAGTTTTCGTGTGCCCTAAGAAAAAGTGAGATTTGCTACAGAATCCCTGAAACAGAACAGTTTTAAAGCCTCATAAAGGTTGGCTGACATTACTTGTGGATATTGCAAATAATGCAGATGATAACATGGACACATGTGGGGCAGACAGCCAAGAGCAGATTTCTCTATTACCGTCCTAATCTCATCCTAGGAAAGTCTCAAGTCAAGACCAGATCTAAATAAAAAAGACTAACCGATAAAAATAAAAGATCCCTGGCAACTGAATGGGTGCTCAGGAATCCCATGCCTCTGCACAAGCTTCAGCTGTCTGTGATCTAAGAAGTAGAAAGTGATGGACCTTGGCTCTCCAGGATGCCTTCTGGACAACTACAGGTGAGTAAGCATTAATTAAGAAAAGACCAAATACAAGCTAACTACTATTTGTTTAAATTATGCTATTGCATTTGAATGCATCTATCTCTAATAAACCTATTTAAAGTCAAACTGAAAACAATTGTATCTATTAAAACATAAAGTATTAATACTGTTTTACTTACACTGAATAATTCAAACATGCTTGTTGTCAAAGTTTTAAAAGAAGTCAAATATCTAAAGTGGTTTATTAGTAACAAGTTAAATGGAAGACAGCAGTTAAGCACCTAGAATAAGAAATTCTAAAAGAGATTCTGACAGCACTAGTCTCTTCTGCAAATACAGATAATGTATCTTTCTTGACAGTTTATTTAAATATTTTTGGTTCACTGAATAATTCATTCCAAGTTGAAACCAACTAAGAGTTGAGAGAAAAAAAAAAGAAAACAAACAAAACAAAACCCAAAAAGCTTCAGAGACAGCTTGCTTTCTAATTTCATCTTATGAATAAAAACACAGGGTGTATGAGCACTGCAGTTCTAAAACCTTGAAGACAGTTATCAGAAATAAACAGATCAAGTCATTAATTACAAAGTTCTTTTGTTCAATTAATCACTTTGCTTTAAATGATAAAACCTGAAGAAAAAAAATATTGAAAGGCAAAGTATATTACACATATATGAGGTAGTTTTGACTCTATCATTTTAAGAATTCTGCTTTTGAACATTTTTTGGTAAATCTAATATTTTATCCTTACGCAAGTTGGGACTTTAACAAGTTGGAGAAAACCATAATTAACAGGGAGAGATGCATTATTTTTTACCTTTCTTTTTTTTTAATCAACATGTATAGATCAAGAATCTGAGTGAACCTGGTGTTTCTGGGTCTCAAAAGAGATGCAAGTTGCCACTGAAAAGCCTGAAGAAGGGGAGGGCTCTGCTCACAAACAGCTGCTGGGGAATGTGCCTTGTATGAAGAGAGGGTAACTGCAGCACAACCCTACAGCCTCTCTCCTTAGTCCTTGAGCAGGGAGAGCTAGGTGCAGAGACTGCAGATCAAGCTGCATTTGACCAGTGGAGTCCTGGCAAGGGAGAGAGGCCACAGCTGTGTGCTGCAAATACATGGGGAGCAGGTTTAGCTGTTGTGAAGTGTAAGCCAAGAGTCAGCCATGGAGACCTCGTGCTGACTGTAGTACTTTCAACACCAAAGCCCTGCTCTGCCACCAACCTTAGCAAAGTCACAAGGCTTTCTATGACCTGCACATTGGCCAGGAGACTTTTAATCTTGATTTTACTTTCTGAAGTGATGTCAGCAATTTTCCTCTGCCTTCCTAGCAGTCAAGCAACAATAATGATCAAGTTGAGGTTTCAGCAGCATGTCTGACCACAGAAAATGCCACATATTTAAATGAAGTTCACCGAAAAGTAAGTACTAAAATCAACAAGAAAAGGAGGCAAGAGGAGGTATTCAAGACTGCTTCATGCTCTCTTAGAAGCAGAACCAAACCTGTAAATAATCACTATCACTAAGAAAAAATAACCCCACCTAGGTAAAAAAGAAGAAAATTAGGAAAGTCAGTGTGAAGAACTCGCCTCTTTTAGAGATCAGGTTACTTCAGTATTTCCTTTCTGATAAAATTCCTCAAGGTGTAAATTTAGAATATCACAGGTCCTTTATTACCCTGAGAAGACAAATTTATGCTGCTTAATTTGTATCCAGATGAAAAAAAAGAAAAAGGGATTCACCCGACACTCAGTTATGCAGTCATTTTTTAGCTCTGCTGTATTACTGCACAAGAGAGATAAAGTACCATCACTGGGGAAGCTCTGAATGCTGCAATGTAGCTCACAGCCTCCTAGGCGCATCGCCCCAAACAGAGACACATTTCACTTGCTGCACCAGCTTTCTCTGAACGTTGTGCTGGAAATGAAGGGCTGGCAGGCTCCCTCGCTGGAGTGCCTGGCTGCTGTCTGCACCGATTCAATGTCTGGAGATACTCTGAACAGTTTTCTTCAAAGATACCACTTCATAAAAATGTCAATATATAAATGAACTTTGGTTCATGTCAAACATTGTTCAGTCACAAGAAAAAGACTACAGTTTTGACAGACAGAAAGTCAGCCTGAATTGCATGGTTTGACACTGGAAAATCTCAACCCTTCTCCATAATGCAGGGAAAGACACAGCAGTGAGAGCTAATGCTGTCAGTGGTGGGACACACATGCTCAAACAATGCTGGAGTGCTTTGTTTCCACTAGAATAAAACAGACATTATTGAGGGCCTTACCTTTAGAAATAACCTTCTGTACTTCAATGCTTTATGCCATAAAAGTAGAACAAGAAGTTTTACTCCACAACAAACAACTACAAAAAGACTTTGCTATTCCTGAGATGCTGGAGAGGAACAGTGTGGTGCCCACACACCCAACTGCTCTCCACGCACTCAGGTGCCCACTTCAGTTTTGGTGGTCAGGAGGAAGACGAGTGGTTCATCACACTCCCCGAGCCCCTGGTACAGAGAGACAGTCACAACCCAAAAACTGGACACCTTGTACAGTCCCAACCCTTCCCTGCCTCCCCACGCTGCCTCTACAGGGGACTTGTACTTGGCAGTGCAGGGTACCCAGTATAAACTCGCTCACTGTTCTTGTGAGCTTGAGCATCACGATGGCTGTGGCACGAGCCATGTGTCACAGGAGGGTTGAATCCAAGGAACCTTTATTAATTCCCAAGTCCTCAGTGAGGAAACAGAAAATGCTGAAGAATCTTGGCTTCTCAAGGCGAAGCAGGAGTTAGCTGCTTTATTTGTCTTGTTTGCTTCTTCCAGGGTGGCCCTGTGTTTCTTGAGCACAAGGAGTTTTACAGACACAAACAACATTCCTGTGCCTTTGCTGCTATTTCTGGTGGGTGTGGAGCCATCCCTTGCCAACACCCAAAGTGCTCCTCCCAGATGAGAGCTTGACAAAGCAGTATCTCCCAAGGCCAAGCTCTATCCCACAACAAGATCATCAATTATTTCATTAAGAATCATCTTAAGACAGAATTTAGTCTTTGAAGTAGGGAAAAAGTCATTGAGGGAGATGCCATGAGATAGCACCATGGATAATCATCAGTGCACCATAAAAAAAAACACTACAAAGCAAGCCAGGCTGTAGCAGAGCAGTCCTACAGAACAGGTGTTCCACATCTAGGATTTATAGAAATGTTAGGAGTTCAAGAGGAATTACTCTAAAAAGACATAGGATTTATTAGATGGTGCTAAACTTTCTATTAACATTTTGACCTACCACATATAAAATACAGCAGGTATGGATAGAGCTTTTGAGTGTAGAGCATGTTCCAAATATGACATACTTTTTTTTTTTTTTTCTCTTATTTTCTATTAAAACTTACGTGAGTTTTCAGCAGGCACTTTATGCCTATAGAATTTATTTGAGATCCTTGTCTATTAGCCCAGTGGTAGTCCAAAAACACTTGAAAGGTCTCACAATGACATTTTTCCCTCCACTGTTAAATCCTTTCAAAAGGTGAAACATTCTCTACAGATGGCTGGCTAGCTGCCCAGCACAGCAAAGAGATGAAGCACCTGCCACCTCCCCTCTTATTTCTGTAAGGAGGAGAGAAAAGGGAAATCTTCTGTCCTGAAAAGCACAAGCTGAGCTGCACAGACACACTATTGTGTAAAGCTGCTGTGGGAAACCATGGGGGAAGATGTCCAATGAGCAATCAAGAGGAATCAAGAAAAATGTCATTGTCATACAAAAGGGAACTCCACATAGAAAGTGAACAACAAGGAAAGACTGAAATTTTGCTTTTAGTGCTCTTGAGCATTTCAGAGCAATGCTGGCAGACATGGGAAGCCACTGTCCTGCAGAGATGATGATGATGCACTTGCCAGGTCCCTCTCCTGATGGAGGGACCCATTACCACACAAGGACCCGCACCAGCTCTGCTGGATGCGCGACAGCCATGGTGTGTTTAACAAAGAACACAGTCTTCTTGACACTTCTTTTCTCTCATGGAGGCTGAGGGAAAGAAACTGGTCCAGCGTAAAAACACAATACCAGACACACACATCATAATCTCGTATTAAAAAGAAACAATAAAAACCACTCAGATCTCAACAGATATTAATCCTCAACTTGTGTACTGTCACTATCCACCATAAAAAGTACCAATGGCTGTGTATTAAAGATTGCTTAATATGTATCTTTAATTTTCTCTTTTTAATTATCAGGAGTAACTAGGTATAGGGGGCTTAATTAAAACTAACTGAAATAACTGTCTGATTGTTTTAAGAAGTAAACGTTTTTCAATTCCTAGGCTGAAAAGGGTAGACAGAACATGTTTGCAAAACAGAGGCTGTGGATGAGGTCACACACTCCACTGAATACTCTTACCAGAAATTTGGCAGCTGTGCCACTGACAGCTTTTTTTCACAAAAGAAATCAGGCGAAGAAATGTATGGGTTGAGGTTAAAATGAGAAGGATATTCTTTTACTTTACTATAGCCAGGTAGTCTCAAGTAGACAGGCCAGTCACTCCAGTCATGTGCTATTTGGCTCCCGAGAGCCAGGATGTCACCACGTGCACAAGAACAGGCAGGCACCCCGAGACACACTCTCCAACACCTCATACCCTGCTGCATAGGGACAGGATGGGAAGTTGCATCACACGGAAGAAAATGGATACTGTAGAGTACAAGCAGCATGTTTACAGACAGAAAAATCAAACAGTTTCCATACAGAAGTAACTTACTCGTGTTGCACACTGTTACAGGATACGGAAAAGGCTAATAGTATAAATGAGCTCAAAAAGGATTAGACACTGGTAGAGAATGGATGCATCACAAGGTGTAAAAGATGATGGTTTGGATGCAGACTACGGCTCAGCAAGCCTCCATAGTATTAATTACTGAAAATTGTAGTGGAGAAAATGTCTATTTCCTCTCATTTTTATTTTCTTTATTCTGACCCTTGTGTTATTGCAGTCTTTGCACAATTGAAAATAACCTCTCTGTGTGCAGAATAGTCCATCAGGAAAGACAGAAACTACTTTGTATTAGGCACTGACTCCCTTTATGGTCCTGAGGCATTTGGCCTCTGTTCTCCTGCAGACACCAACTTGCAAGCAGTTTCAAAGCAACTAATTAACTAATGTTACATATGTCTTAAACATGAAATATGCTACATATCTCTGATTAGTCTACTTTAAAAAACCCCAAAGAAAAATATTAAAACCACCATTTCTTTAGGAATTTGTACAAAGCAGTAGCTGTTACAGCTTCTAGCACAGCAACCTGACATTGAAAAAACCATTAAAATCTCTGTACTAAAATGCCATATTAAAACAACACAACCTTGAGGGTGAGATGTAATAACCGATGACATGACAGTTCTATTCAGCTTTTACATAGTACTAGCTTCAAAGTCACGATACTAAGTTTACATGAACACAAACCATGTGTCACAGACTTACAGAGGCAAGATACTACATATGCAGTGTTTTCCAGATGGATCTCAAGAGACTGAAGAGCGCAGATGTGACGATAACATGGTCTGTAGCAATGGCAGCTCATGGAAACCACTGCTCTATCTTTAAACTACCTAAATCTGGATAGCTGTAACAATACAGGTGCAGTAGCATAAAGCTTACCAAAACATTTACTCAGCTACTTGGGCAAGCTCACCCACGTATCCTGAACTCTATACTTAAACTTGTGGCAAGGCATAATCAAGGTAGTACAAAACTACACTGAGCAATTCTCTTCAAGGAGAAATGGGCTTGCCAGCTGGGATAAGCCATGTGAAGATACCTACCCAGTCTAAATTAAATGTCCGGGTTTCCCCCGTTGTCACAAGAGATGAAATGACCAAGCACAGACTCAAAGCTGATCCTGTGCATGTAAGAATCAATATTCAGTTCCAGACATCAGATTTTCTGGGCATCAGATGTGAACTGCATTTGTACCTCCATCCTTCATTCAGGTTGTCTGCTGTTTTAATTGAATAAAGTAATAAAACTATCACTGTGCTATGTAAAAAGCCTTAATGTGGCTGCCAACAGGGCAAATTAAGAGACAAAAGGACCAGTAGTTTATCACATGGTTTATTGCTGAGAAAAACAGTGCACTCAAGCTATTATCACTATTATGCTACAAGTTATAACAGGAAATCAATAAGGATAAGACAGAGAAATGTCCACATTAATCCCCGAGGCACTGAAATCTTCCCTCCTTTATGCAAAAGGATAGAAGGGAACTGAATGGCTGCAGTGTCACTGAAATATGTCAAAAGGCACATCTATTACAGAACATGTGTTGCTGCAGGGGCCATTTAGTAAACTGCAAATATCAGACTGTAGGAATGGGATATAGAAGCAAATTCTCTGCCCAGTAGAGATTCCCCCTCCTCCCTGATGCTGACTGGAGCTGGCATTTCAAGCTGCCGATAGATAGGTCTAACGTACATCTTCCATGCAACTGCATGTAAAGAAGGTCCCCTTTGCGCCTTTTTGCTGTGTTCCCGATGCTGCTTTTCTCTCACTAAGCCCAGCTGCAGCATGAGCTGTTCCTCCCTCCCCAGCTCATTGCCTCCTGACCTTCGGAACCTTCTGCTGAATGTTACCACTTGCTATTATCATTAGTACTTGGAAAGAAATATATCTCTACTGTAGAATGGTAGTAGACTAGCAACCAAGACAGACACCTCTAAATGAAAGGTCAGTTCATCCTCCTTGGGGAAAAAAGAATTACTTTTATGCAACACTGCAGTGTAGCTCCTCTGAGGAAGTGAAGAGAAATACAGGAGTGGGTGAGAACTGAGCACAAGGAATGAATGGATAAGGATGGTGAGGACAAAGCAGAGATAAACTGCATGGAGTAAAAGGGAGATGTAAATTAAAGAGAGTTGGAAGAAGATAAAACAAAACAAAACAAACATGATGATGATGCTGCGTAGAAAAAGGCTCCAGTTGCTGAACCACCAGATAAATGGCTTGTTCTTACTTTTCATCATATGCTCTCCAAAACTACTTCTGCGGTTTTGCTTTGTTATTATTAGTACATCTTCTTTAAGCTTTATCAATTAAAAGGTTAATTATTTTTTTTTGCAATCACTCATAAATTAGTCCAACCTCTTTATATTGCATAAGAATACAGAAAATAAAAGTGGTTCATTTTTTCCCAAGACATTATAAAATTTCTAGCATCACCTTATTATAAAGAAATAATCCATTACGTTGAAGTCTAAGCATTATATTGACATGTACTTTGTCCATTGTTTCATTCCTTATATTTCAGTATGTACATGACAACATTAGAACAGTTAACATTTCTCAAACAGTGCATCTGATTAATGAAATGACAGTAATGGGTTATCAAAAAGTGATGATGGTGTTTTGGTTTTTTCCCCTACATTATTCATTCAACTTAATGTTGCCATTTTTACAAGTAGGAATACATAAAAAATGAAACTGGACTTTTTCAAACTCTCTCAAACATACACAAAATGTTTAATTTAATGCTATTAAAGAAAGACAAACATAATAGCTCTTCAGGGTGGCTTCATTTTTTATTAAACCTTAAGTAAACAGTGCACCAAATTCAGTTAGATAAATTTTACTTGACAATACCTATCTCTCATATTCTTATCTACTGCCACAAAAAAAATATCAGCTATTTGAGGAAGTTGCAATACTGCACAACCAGGAGCTAGAACTTCTAAAGAAAAAAGGTAGTGAGGTCACTCATGATCACATCCACTTGAGTCCCTTCAATCCACTGTGCAGCCTCTGCCACCACTCACATTAACCCGCTTTTGCCGCATGATTTTCTCTGGCCTGTGTTGCACAAGAGATAAAGCAGAGAGTCACTTCTGCTAAATTGCAAAGAAAGACGAAAGACTACTAAAATTATTTGGGAGGGGAAGCGGGGTCTCTGTAAATATTTTGGATTCCCATTTCTTTTCCATTTTTCTGTCCTTTTATAGACTTTTTAGAATTATAGATTTATTTTTTTTTATAGACTTTTCTATCATGTATCAAAAATACCAACTTCACACAAACACAGAAACTGGCATCTTATGGCAGCTTTCAGCTTTTCCATGCTTCTCCTCATCTTGTCCATTTTTGGTCCCAGTTGTACAACATTAACATGTACAACAAGCTCTACAGAGCAACACATGACCTAGCATATTATTTTATAAAGAGACAGAAATGAATTCCAAAAAGTAATGTAAACTAATATATTCTCCTTAGGGACTAGGGCAAATGAAGTAAGTAGAAGAAGGAAGAAGTCACAGATCAAGCAAATGCCCTAACCAAAGTTTCTCACTGAATGACAATTAAGAAGCAGACAGTGTGCTCTGAAATGCAAACAGTTCAGGGAATGCAGACTTCTGTTGTGCAAAACCAGTCCTATGGCACTGTCAGAAAGTTAGCCAAAAAACCCCAACAAGCAGAACAGGAAAGAGATGGGTTTGATATCACCTTGCCTTAACGTCAGTCTGAGGTGGGGTAAGGCCTTCTCAGGATGAGCCTGTCATTGTTCATTGCCTACAAACAGAAGCCAGATGACCAGCTTCACATACTCACTGTTTAAATCATTGAAGAAGATGAATCCAAAGATGTCATCATCTCTACTGCATTGCAGTGCGACATTCTTCAATGAGGACAAAAAAAAAGCTGTAAGGCGGCTTTGGGGAACATCTGTGCATTTATGTGCCTTTGAACCCTCTGCAAGGCTGCATTCTACTGTATCTCCCTGTAAACAAGATTGTATCACTTTCTATTTTTTATCCTTTCTGGCACACTATTTCGTCAGCATTTCTCCTGTAAGCACTAACCGACAACACCAGCTAACAATTTCCAGCATAATATTTAACATTGCACACAGAGATCTCTGCCAAAGTTTCTCTGTGTCACTGGCATGTTAGGCAATGCCGGAAAACATTCTCCTACCAGAAAGCTTACCATCTCCACAATGTACTCTTTTTTTTCCTAGAAACTGTTTGATAGTCACTCCTTCCAGAACCTGTAAGAGACTCTCAAGCTTTCTGGAGGATTACCTTATCTTTGAAAGATTCATTAAAACAATTAACGGACTAATACAATTGCCAGTTAAGTTCACAAAGTTTTTTTTCCAGAATGACATCCTACTCTACCACAACCCCAAGCTTCTGTTAAGCAAGAGCTAATGGCTCACAGAGTTGTTACATGTGGGGCTAACCATGACTCATGAAGCCACACCAAATCTGAAGGGTGACCTCACTGGAGAGAGAGGTCTTATGCAGATACTCCCCAAACCAAACTTAAAGAGCCCTGCTCATGACAGGAGAAAAAAAAAATCCCAAACAAACAAAAAACACCAATACCCCAATTTTATGCATCAAATCATGTCCTTCAGAGCCCATGGCTTAAAAAAAAAAGTAGATCTGCTGTTCCCACAGCAATCCAGGTTTCTGGGGACTGAGAAGCATGAATCACAAGGGTCCACACTTCTAAGGTTCTGTGTGAGACTTTCCCCAGCAGTAAGGAGGACAGTGGGGAGTTAAGTCTGAGGAAACAGAACATGCTTTAGCAGGTGAAAGAAATGTGATACAGGAAAATAGCTAATTCCATCATTCTCTCTAATGGAAATGAACAGACCCAGAAAAGTAGTGGGGAGTAAAGTTTTGTTTTCGTAACAACAACCTTCACTGGAGTGTCCAAGATACAAAGCAGAGTATGTACTTCTGGCAAAGCAGCTGTGCTATGACCATGCTTCTCACCAGTAGATCATAAGCTGCTCTAAGTCTGAAATCATCCTGGGATATACCTCACATAGGGCTATTTGACTTCACGTCACTTCTTATTTTTAAGTTTAGTAATAAAGTACAAAGTTGTCTTGAAAAATCTGAATTCCAGTCAGTCTCACAGGTGAAAAAACTGTATAGAACTGACATAAAGTTTGTCTTACTGCCTTAAAAATCTATTCTTTCACACTAGAGCAAATTCACATACTGAAAATTTTCTTAGCCAGTACACATCTTCTGTTCCCATTGCCAAGCTGCTACAGTTCACACAAGTCTAGACAAATTCAGACTGAAAATGAGATCAAATTAAACTCTAAACCAGTGGAATAACTTAAGAATGGATTCTATCAAGGTTAAGTGCTTAAAAACAGGGTTTTTAAGTAAAGAACCAAAAACTTCTTCAAACTTAAATCAGAAATGTGTCACTGCAATGAAGTAATCACTTGCTGAAATATTATAGCCTGCTTAATGAAGAATACCAGAATGAATCTTCCAGTCTAAAGCTTGCTTACAAGTTCTACAGGAACTCCTCTTCAGAAAAACTACCCTGGGATAAAAACCCTGTATTTATAACCATATTGTAATTCCACCACAATGGCATTATTTGAAAGGCCACTGTCAGCATTACAGCTCTAACACATCAGGCCATTCCTTTGTATCATCCTACTTCTTCTGAAATCATTCAAGCTACAGTGACATGAAACAAGAGAAAGGCCTGGAAGACTCAAAAAATGGAGCCTTTGTTCAGAGCTGAGAGAGATGGGGAGATCAGTCTTTCAAGTGAACAACCACATGGTGATCAGCAATCACAATGAGAAAGATAATACACAAATGGAGTGTAAACAGACTTCAGTGTAAGCGAGATTCCTCAAAGTCTTTCCACCCTAAAAAAGTATTCGTTTATTTTATTGTACCATTTGATGTTATCTTTATTCATTCTTAAATCACAATGCCCCTCTTAATAGAAAAAATACAACCAAAAATTGAATAATACTAAATATATTAGGTTATGCTGAACAAATGCAAATATTGGTCACTTTTCATCCTGCAACAACATGCAACTTTTCCTGAGATCCCCCTTAGCTCTAGATGGTGGCACACAGCAGCACATTCTGTGATCTCCAAAGCAGACCTTTGTTTACAACGTACAGGCATGGACGGAAACAAGTTTGATGCTGCTGAAGTCAACAGGATGGAATTACATGCTTGAGGGTTGTCTTGATTCAGGGGTAAAAAGTAAGGCTTTTAAAAAGATGTTCAAAACTGGGTATCGAAAAGTGGGGCATGCTCCGAGGGAGAACTCTTCGAAGTATTTAATACTCAGTAAATCATGACAGTCAAATGCTCTTGCCAACTTTTTTTTCCACTTAATCCAACATAAAATCCAAGAGGTGCAAAGATTTAGGGCTCTGACACTTAACCACCTCAACGGGTTATATATGCCTGATATTTCAAGAATATCAACATTATCTCCACCTTCTGCAAAGAACCATGGTAGACAGACAGAGCTAGTCCTTTATACAGGCATGAGACTGGACTTTAAACTATTTCTGCATAAAATCTTTAGTCATTTTTTTTGGTCAAATTATCTTAGCATTTTTATGCACGTGAAACTTGCACTTGGTGGGCTAGAGTTTAATAATTACACTATGCTTGAAGAATGCATAAAAACATTCAATATACAAAGGGATTTTATATCAAGTTCGCACATTTACATGAAGAGTTTTAGAACTGGTTTCCCATGTGAACACACCACGTCTACATGCCTGCTTGTCAATCCCCACTACTGGACTTTTAAGCTTCAAGCTAACTGGAACCAATATAAGAGAGGAAGTGAGGTTGCAAGATATAATATTTGTACAACTTAATAGAAAAAAAGGAGGCCAGCTAAAAAAAGAGAAGCTGTTGATGACACCACTCAGAAGAAGACTGCAGAATGGCAGCACCCTTATCAGGTGTCAAGGAATGCATACTGGCCCTCAACATAAAGACTGAAAAACATCAAGAAACCAATCCTTATTGCTTCAATGCTCACAAAACAACCTATTGTCACTCAGAAAAGCATTTTAGTAACTTAGCACCCAAAACCTAATTTCTCTTGTCCTCTCTTAGGTTTCAACCATTCTTAATATGCTGCCACTGCTTGAACAGCGGTATAGCATTCACGAGCTAAAACTGCATTCCAGAAGGGAACAAGAAACAAAATGACTCAGAACATCCTCCTGTTAGCAAAGGTCAGTGTATCAATATGTAACATGATCATTTTCTAGAAATACGCTGAGGGCTTAATTCCAAAGAAGGAGAACCAACCAGGCGAGAAGGCAGAGTTCATGTAGGAGCAAACGGATGTAAACTTGGCACAGCCAAAACATGGCCAGAATTACAGAAAGGTTGCTAAGCAGCTTTGGTACACATCTCAGGTAGTACCAGCAATAGCACAGAATATACTTTTCTTAAGATGGAGGTCACTTGACCTATATACAGGGACTTGGACTGAGGCAGCCCATCCAACAGCAGTGTAAACAGGACAGAGTGAAAAGGACAGAGATGAAGCACCAACATATATTTTATGTTGAGTGATATATACGAATTTGCTATAGCAAAGGATTTCACAGGAAATGATGTTAAGAATATTGCCTAGCAGGAGGACAGATCCAGCTGTTAATATAAAAGATTCAGGCCTTGGAAAAAATGCTGAATTAGAAGAATATAGTAGACAAAAAAAGGCATGAGAAGAAAAAGACAGACTGTGGGTAGTGTGAGGCACTGCTAACCCCTACTGAAGGATAGAAAGAGGAATGAGTGGCACAGAGAAATGAAGGATAAAAATAATTTAGTCCAAGAATGGGAGAGAACAATCAAACTGAGAAGACTACCGTCATAAGGCAAAAAAAGCCCTAGAAAATGGACTATAGCTTAGAGTAGAGAGACCACAGGCTTGCAAAATGTACAAGACACTGAGTCATCTACATCCAGGACTAAACACATTTACATTTGTTGCTCTATCTGTGCCACAATTCTTGGATCAGGCCAGTAAGGAGAAGAAGAATGCCATCTAACAGTTGTAGTTGTCTACCTCATGTAGACGTCAAATGAAAAAATGGAAAGATGCAAGAGAAATGAGGATCTTAGTTTTATTTTTAATACCTGTTAAAAGCCTTCAAGATGCAGACTAAAATTAAGATATGAAATGCTATTATTATCTTCAGTTCCTTCATACTGAATCCTTTCCCCAGTGGACTGCTATTCTGAGATCCTTTGTTTCAGATCACATTCAAATGAGCTTTTTCAGTGTGTCAACAGATAATAATCAGAGGAGAGGGCAAACAGCCACCCCTTGTCCAAATCATCATCTCCAGCATACTCTACACATCTGCTTTTGCTATTCTGTTTAATATAAGACCAATAATAAGATCAAAGAAGGAACTCTGGTGATTGTTGGTTCATATGTCTTGGTAGTAACTGCTGGAACAGGCCAAATCAGTCAGTCAATCTGGTATCTTTCGTCTGATAGCACTTGTGCCAAGTTCCTCAGAGAGTAGCTTAGAACTACAATAGGCATAAGCAATTTTGTAATATTAGATAACAAAACAAAACATAATTTTGATTATAATTTTTTTCATTTCTATTTGGTTTCATAACCCTAGAAACATTCAGTTAATTTAATGACAGTTTCTGTTCAAGTTCATTCAGAACCAAGCTCCGCACACTGGAAACAATGGTGGCAATGTCATTATCTTTCAGGGCATATGGTCATATCCAGAAGTGTCTTAGCATTGCTCAAAACTTATTAAACCATTCGTCTCACATTAGATGAAATCAAATACCCTTTAGAAATATTCTGAATCAGGCCTTCTACCACTTGCATTTTCACAAGTGGATTTATTGTGTCAATAAATCCTTACAAGACCTCTACAGGAACACCGTTTTTCAGTTAAATTGGGTTCCGTCATCTATTCCCAAAGAGGGTCAACAAAAGAATCCTATCTTAGCTTTTCTGTACTGTGTTATTTATACACCCTCTCATTTCTGCATTCCTATTCACTAGCTCTTACATCTCTTTTATGTGCAGTCTGCTTACCCAAATAAAAGATGCCTCACAACTGTAAGACAAAGAAGCAAGACCTACAGTCCCCACTAGATATGTCTGTATTTCCTAAAGTCTGGATTTTTAGTGTATCAGAATTTAAAATTTTTCAATCACAATTTAAAAAGACAACTGATTAATAATTATACCATTTAAACTACAAGTTGTTTGTGGGGATAAAAGTACAAGTTTGCAAATACTTTTTTTGACATCAGTAGTTGGAAAAAAATAATGTAAAGAGCTGAATAAGAACGATCTGGGATCTTTTCTTGAAGGATGAAATGGGGCATGCTGAGCTATGATGTTTCATTTGTGTTGCAAATGCATTATGTGAGAATCAGAAACAGTATTTGGATGCCCAGACACTACAGTTTCTAGTTGTAATTGGTTTGGATTGAGAGCCATTGCATGATGCAAAACAAACCTTACAGACTCATGGTGTTCCTACCAAGGTAAAAATCTCAGTCGAATACCCAAATCGTGATTTACGTCTCTACATCTCCCATGCAGTCTGTCATTTATGTGTTATATATATGTTCTACTTTCAGAGAAGAATTACATATTAACTACCTTTACTGGCAAGTCTGGCACCTTATGTCCATTCTTAATGGTACAGAATCTCTCCTGACTCTTGCTTTCATTAACTTCTTTTGACTATTATAATTTTCAAGAGACATTCATTCTATCTTCTTTTTCAAGAAGAGAAATTCCCTACTTCCTATGACTTTGACTTTCTTCCTTTATGTGTTTACATTTTACTATCTGAAATCCTCATAACTCTCTGAGAAATAAAAATATGACTGGATGGGGATTTCTGAAAGCTCTCAATACTTTATTCCCATTGAAATCACTGTGATCCTTATCCCACACTCCAGTGGGATGAGAGCTCAGGCTGAGGTCTGATTTCATTGTAGTGCTTCCATAAATGGACTTCTAGGTATACACAAAATCTATTTTTTAATACTTCAGCACTCAGTAACATCACCAGTGTGAATTTGGTCTGTGCCTATATTCCCATTTGTGAGCTTCCCTAATAATTATTGAACCTGTTGGCTAAATTGAGGATAAAAGCCTCAAAGGCATTTCAGTTCTGTTAGTTTTCTGAAGACAGGCAGGAAAACGGAGAGATGAGAGACTGTATTAATGCCTTCCTGGGATCAGGGAAGGAGCATGAGCCTCATCCTCATTGGTCAGCAGGCAATCCAGAGGGGTAACATTACTGTATGTCTTAACACTGGGAAAAGTTTCAAATGCAGCTCACATTTCACAGCACAGCCTACTAATGAGGCACAAAGCCCTAAGAGATCAGATTGCATTACTTCTGCTGTCAAAAAAAAATAATTAAAAAAAAT